>MU865361.1:95768-139335 GCA_033297215.1 Podospora fimiseda
TCCTGGTGGCCGTCCCGGTGGCGCTCCTCCTGGCGGTGCTCCTCCAGGTGCCCCTGGTGGCGCTCCCGGCGGTCGTCCCGGTGCTCCTCCTCCCGGCCCCCCTGGCGGTGGTCCTCCCGGTGCTCCTGGTGGCCGTCCCGGCGGTGGTCCTCCAGGCGCCCCACCACGGTTTTAGATGAAGTCTGTCAAAAGTTGAAGTAGGCGAGATGACTTGAGTTTTACTCGACCAAGTGGGGAAATGGTGAAGATTATGACACACTCGTTTGATGAATGGAAGGATTTGGGTATGATTGGCTCCTATGTTTTGATCTTTCTCCCTGCGGGCGAGGGTCGAAATGACCATCATTTGGTTTTCATTTTTTGGTTTCAGTTTCTTTTATTGTTTAGATACCACACCCTCTCTTTTGATGTTCAGATACCACCCTCTTTTATTGTTCAGATCCCACCCTCTTTTATTGTTCAGATACCACCCTCTTTTATTGTTCAGATACCACCCTCGTTTAACATCAATCTCGTCATTTATTTCAACCATGTACTCAATTCCTCATTCTTCGTCTTCATTGACACCATCCCATCTTGGCCATCTCAAATCTGTTTCTCTTGTTCGTCAGGATAGCTGCTGGTTAGTTTTCAACAGATTTCACTCAAGTCTTTTCAATGCTTTCATATATTCCTTGGTCCTTTCATTCTATTTGAATACCTAGTGTTTTGGTTCCTAATACATTTTAAAAGCTTGTTTGGATGATGCAGTTATTAACCACCATTATTTTACACCTCTAGCAACAGATCAGCTCCCAAGGGCTTTGATCATGTTCTCGCCCATCAATAACAATAACTCATTAATGCCAATTAACAGGCAAGTTTAAGTTCCCTGTTTGAGTTCATATATCTCTAATAATAGCGGCAGGTATATTCATCAAGCCGTGTGAAGCCACTTGTTCAAACAGTGTCCCTGTACCATTCATTCCGGTACGTTCACTGAAAAGAAAACAACAACACCCCTTTGTTTTGAAACAAAATCAAGGTCAATCTAAAATGTCAATTGTGCGGTTTTCATTGTTGTCAAATTCCTATTGCATATCCTTTCCCGTCCTCAAAAGGGAATATAAGTCCTTTGCTTCCCTTTCAGTAGCTTATGCTATTCTCTCATTGAAAGCAGATAAGAAAGGGAACTCATGAACAATTTGCTTTTGGGCTGGCTGCCAATCTTGGCTGTAACTTGGGGACTCCTTTATAAGTAAGGGAGTGTCCTCGCTTACTCGCCTGCTGTTGAGTTCAGCTATTTATGAGCTACCTTTGAGGTATGTATATGTAGATGCTTTGGCGTCATTCCTGGATGAAAAAGTCCTCTTCCTAATCATGAAAATGGAGCTTTTCGACGCCTTGAGAAGAATCAAAACAAGGTGCTGACGTCAAGCCAATCTAGGATATGGACAATATCGACCCTGATGCCCGGCCTTATCATGAGGCATGGCTCTGTATGGCCAGTTACCAATGGCATTCCGGCCAAGTCACATTATCGATTGCAGAATACTCCATCCTTTCTATTGTTCTTCGGTACGCTGTTGTTCTAGTCCCTGAGGTCCACATTCAGTCTTGCCGGACGCACGTACCATACCTCGGTGAGCGGGGCCAATTCAAACCGTGTTATTCCTGGAAGTCCCGGGTTTTCACTAGGTTCGTTTTCCGATTCGAGACTGGCCTGTCGATTTCTCTTCCAACATCTCCGGTAGCCTCGTTGTTCCTCTGGTTTCGTTCCATCATCCGCTTAATCTTTTTTTCCCGGTGGGTGGTCGATCCTTCGTTTCTTCCTGATCGACTGTGACAAGGGCTTGAAGGTAAGGGCTTGGAATAGGGCTTGTATTCAAATCAATGTAATAATCTGTTATGGCCTCAAAGGCCCTTGCCTTCCTACAATCTGAACTGGAAGATCAATGCCTACTTATACCCGTAGAAGCCCTTCATGGCTTCCACTGTCTCCCGGGTCCTTCACTCGACCAGAGGCCTCCTTTGGGCTTGGTCATGATTTCTAAGAATACGGGTCTTCTGACTCAGAGGTCCTACTGCTTCCTTCACGCAGATCCATCCCGTGTCGCCGACCTTCCTGACCAACCATCCTTCAAGATGCAGTGCTTCGGGCACCTGAACGTGTAGGAATCGGCCGCCCATGGGAGCCCTACTATATTGGTAGTCTCCTGAGGCTTCTTGGCCTGATTGTTGTCCTCTTAGCTGACCTGGCACACTGTGAGCGATTCAGTCATGGAATGCCGTGTGACATCAACGCCCGCCCCGGAAGCTTCATCATTTCCCGGCATTTCGCCAGCAATGGTTCTTCTCGGTCCCGGCTTATCATCCGCTCAAATTCTTTTCGGTCGGTGGCCGATAGCCCGAGCCGGCTTGATTATTTTCCGGTCTGCCGTCGCCAGCTCATTCCTCTTCTCGTTCCGCCATCCCATTCGTTCTTCGGTTGGTCAGTGAACCTTCGTTTCGCCTTGACCGCCACCAGGTTTAACCTATTCATCCCGTCCTGCTGTCCTGGTCTGCCGTCGCCCGCTTCATTCATCCTCAATTCGTTCATTCATTATTCATCTATTCAATTCGGCCGCAGGCTGGTTGGTCCGACTGATTCTCAATATCATTTACATATTACCGCTTTGAATCACCAATTAACCACAATGAGCGAGAAAAGGACCAACCCTGCCGACGGCAAACAGGCCGGTAACCCTAAGGTAAGTCGCGATGATTTCCGCCAGACCTTTATTTCTTTCCTTCTAACATTCACTCAGGCGCCTAACCCTCCCACTCCTGGCGCATCTTCTCGCCATGCAATTGAGATCACTAGCGATGATGAAGCCAACATGGCTGATAAGCCTGGCTAGAAGAGAGGCAGCAAGAACTTTGGTCCTGACCATGAGGAAGCCCCCTCTCCCAAGCGTCCAATGAATTCCACCTCCGCGATCCATCTTCATAGCACCTCTCATGGTTCTCCGTTGGTTTTACTTCCCACCCGCAATCAAGTCTGTGGCGGAGATATCAGGAAGGCCGCTGCCGAGGTTTATGCCACCAACACCATGAATCATTGTCCATATTGAAAGCTTGGAGAAGGGGATTGCCTCTCTCAAGATACACAACACAGAGCTGCAGACTCATAACGAGCGACTCAAAAAACAGGAGTGGCGTCAGCTTACAATGATCATGCAGCACAAGAAAGAAGTCGCGCTACTCAAGGAGACCATTGCTGACTTGTGAAAGGCCAAGGAGGGATCACAGAAAAAAATCAAGCAAGAGAGTCAAACCAATCAATTGCTTGCTTCCTCGACCAATACCATGCAACAAGAGTTGATGGCTGCCACCGCCGAGATCCACACTCTCCGAAACAAGCTAGAGAACAAGAATAGCGAGTTTTCAGCGCTGCAGACAGTAAATGAGAGGCTGAGCTGAGTGACAAGGACGACGAGTTGAAGGAGGCGCGGGTCAAGCTGGCGGGTCTGCGCGCTAAGTTGGCGGACCGGGAGGAGGAGATTGCTGGGCTGAGGGTCAAGATCGTCTCCATTGAGGAGGGGGTGGAGCAGAAGGCGGGCGAGGTGGTCGATTAGGGCGGCAGGGTCAACCGGTGGTGGAGGGAAGGGGGGATATGGGTTTCTTGTGTTGTTCCTGGGTCGTTTTGTTGTGATTAATTCTTTTACGTATAAGAAACGAAGATCACTTGCGCAACTGACAGTGGATGGAAATGTAAATTGTGATGGATACGACTGACTCTAGGTAATAATGTATACAGACGCTGCCCTGATTATCACTTCGGTTTTACATTTAGGAACTGTCTAGGTAGATACTCTTTCGTTTCTTTCCTTGACTTGGACAGACGTTTTATTTTTTAACATGTCTTTCTTCCGTATTCTAAGTTTGGTTTCTTGACTTGATTCCAGCTCCGCTAAGTCGTGAATCAATACTCTCCTGGACTCCTGGAAGACTTCCATGTCTTAGATGGAGGGACCGCTCACGAGTTAACGACTAAACCCAGAAACCAGTATCCCAATGTCGGGTGAAGATGTGGTGATGTCGTCGACAAGAACAACAGGTCTTAGACCTGGTTGAAAAAAAAGAGTCGCTTTGCAGGTCAAAACAAAAATAATGGTATGGAACCACAGGTAAAAGCTGAGTCGAAAAGAATCAATGAGGTGTACGACTCTAAGTAGGTGGGTGAAAAGGTGATAGCTGGTATAGGATTGAGGAGAATGCGTCTGCGGGGACGGAGACGGATAGGTAACCAGTGCCTTTTCGGCCTCGGTCGAGAGGGTTTCGGATAACTGGAGGCGGGTTAATCCTGCTTATCCATTCACTTCAC
This sequence comes from Podospora fimiseda, assembly GCA_033297215.1. Classification (NCBI taxonomy): domain Eukaryota; kingdom Fungi; phylum Ascomycota; class Sordariomycetes; order Sordariales; family Podosporaceae; genus Podospora; species Podospora fimiseda. The sequence goes on from MU865361.1 coordinate 100,114, forward strand.
TGAGTTTGGAGTGTCTTTGAGATCGACCATGTGGTCTAGGTATTTTCCCATTGCTTTGATGATGGGATGGTTGAAGACGGGGAATTGGGCCATAAAGGCATTTCTCCATTTCAGGTGTTGATGACGGGGACGCTTCCTCCGATGAAATAGGTATCCAGAGTTTTGCAAATTACTTCAATTTAATACCAAGATAACACCGGTAATACGGGAGAAATGTGTCAAGACGACGACACTTCCTCCAACCAAATATCCACATTTTTGCAAACTACTTCAGCTTAAAACCAAGACAACACGGGTGATACAGGAGAAATGCGTAAAAAAAAAACATTAGCTATCATTGGATATTGGAACGGGATTGGACTGATGCCGCCCAGGGGTGGACAGAATGGACCAGTTGAGCCACTACTGGAAAAGGACAAAAAGACGCTGCTGTTTATAGAAGATTTAAAGGCGGGTAAAGATCAGGCAGATAAGCTAGGGGTTGGGTTTTACTCCGATCTCTTGACAGAGGACACAGGACGACTCCAACAACGTCAACGCGCTCCTTGATCACAACAACTTCGGAGATATTTCCGGACGAGACCAAATTTTTATTCGGAACCATTGCAGGGAGTGAAGCAAAGGCAATATTGCCAACTGGAAGAACAGAGCACTTGACAACTTGATTGCAGGGTGAGGCTCGCCGGAGGGAGCGCCAGAGGCACTGTCCCGTCCCTTGATGCCGCCCTCGTAAAAGCGTCATCTTGGTGTATGTGTCCAAGCATAGCTGGAGCACTTCTAATCCTGGAAAGCTACACTAGTATGTCAATATATCGGACAGCTTATTTTGTTTGATTTGTTGATGTTTGTCCTGCTTTGTACCCGTGGAATCGCGACTCTTTCTCCTGGTTGGGACTCTGCACTCACAACCCATTGTTGGAGCCATTTGATGTTGATCTGGACCACATACACCCGAATAGTTGGCAAAGATTGTCTCATATAAGGAGAAAAAGGCAAAGGAGTATATTGTTGAGTATGCCCCTCGCTGGCTGAAGACCGAGAGTGGAAAAGCATCAAGAAATCGACACAACGCCAAGTTGAGGCCCAAACTTGTTGAAATAGGTACATAGGAAAAGCCGTCGGGAACGAGTCGTTTTTCTGTGAGGTTTACCAGATTGCCGCCCGGGACTGAAGTATATTTTTGGAACTTCTGGGTCGGACACACGCTTTGTGCCGGCCTCGAATACCTAACTGGAGATACTCGAGGGAGACTCGAGCCCGACTAGCTCATCCGTACCGTATTTTTGCTCCCCAGCTCAAATAAAACCATATCCAAAACGAAGGTCTCGAGCCAGGCTCGTTTGGCTGTAATCTCCATATATTCTCGTCTGGCTCGACGCTTCGGCTCCGGCGCGAGAACTTCCGCGTGGGCTTTAGCGTTCTATGCTAAATGCGTATTAGTAGCTTCTATCCCTCGGTTCAAGACATTGCCATGAACAAACAAAATGTTGCGAAGTTGAATTCTCTAGGTCGGCTGAACTAATGGTCGTTTTCTGAAATGATGGAGTATAATGGCATTGTGTGCATCACGTAAGATATAGCCCAATTTGATACTCCATGTCGAATCGCACTTATTAGTGAGTTCGTCCAGTTTTGTTGGTCTGTAGGTAATCCCGGTTGTTAGGATTTGGGAGGAAGGAGGCTTTCTATGGTATAACTGGGATGTTTTTCGAAAGATCCTCATGGTGACGGTATTTGCTTTTGGTAGAATTGAATGAGTGAATAGTCTCGAGGCATACTATTTACGTTATCTAGCCCCTTGTGCTACTGACAGATGACGTGGAGGTCATTTCCCACTGGTTACTTTCTTTGAACAAACCACGACCATCTTTCATGTCCAGCGACGCTGTGCCGACGTCTCATTACTTTTTTTTTTCTTTTTCTCTCTTCTTGTTGCATATTTATCTGGTCCAAGTGGTTAACGTTTTGTCTCTATCGGACTTCCGTACCTGAAATTCGGACTTGAAAATTTATCTTTTGTTGGTCTCGCTACAGATAAGAGCAAAGGAAAAGGAACCATGGAAAGGCGTTCATCAAGTGGATCAACCAGATTTCAACAAATTTTCCTGTTGAGTGGTTGACTGCCTAAAGCTTTAAAGCAAGCGCCATGAGAATAATCGTACCATATATCCAATTTCAATACATGTAAGCAGCCACAGATGGCCATCTTTTTAGCTTGCACCCATCCATTCCACATCATCATGACTCTCTGGTGACTCCGGAGAACCAATACCTATAAGGTACATCCTTCCAACTCTCTCCGGGACCTCACTCTTCTTCCTCAACACGACAAATCCTCAAACTTCCCAACACACCCACCAGAAACAGTCACAATGACACAGATCAGAACAATGGATCATAGTCTTCAGAAGAGACAAGATGAGGTCTCTGGAAACCTCAAAAAACTTGAAGAAATGCAAACAAAGATCGATACCCTCGAGAGAGAGATAAAGATACTAAAGGAAGAGTACCGCAATGAACAACCAAAGATCAGGTGCTCGAACATGAAGGGAACGGAACATCTTGCTGCGTCCAGTATGGAGGCATATATGCTCTCATGTGTGGACCTCTCAAACTCGGCGTAAACTCGAGTGTGTAAAAAAGCACTTTTGGGCAATGAGGGACGATCTCAAAGATGATGAGAAGGCACTGGCACTGTGGGAGACCTGGAAACACCTAAACAAGTACATCGACTTGTTTGGACCTTATCAATCAGAAACGGGGGGGGGGGGGAGTGAGGAAATAAACGATTGGGAAGATGTTATGGAGAATACTGGGATGAGCGAGGAGGAGAAAGATGGATAGGAAGGATTGGTTGAGTTGATGGAAGGGAGCATCCATTGGTGGATCTTGATGGTCGAGGATCGATTATTCTTTGGGTGCGAACGGAAGGTTGTGGGGGTGTTGTGGAACTTGATACATTTTGATGTTTGATCGTTTTCCTTCAATGCGCAGAGGCAGTTACATGCATTAGATTTGAGATTTCTGTCCAGTAATGTTATCATCTGGTATCATACAACCGTAACGTATCGTAGCAAATGGAATTCAGAAAGAATGGCCGTTGGCTTTATCTCATAAAGCATTTGCACCCTAATTCAAATTTTTGTACCGGTTTTTTCTCATTTCTTGAGCACGAGAAATATGGGAGACAATGAACAAAGCTATCAGGCCGACAAGGGTTTGGAATTATCAATTACTACCGACCACCGAGATTGCCTTATTGATCAATGCCGTATAAACATCACAGATGGTTTATAACTTGAACGTTTGAAGCGTGGAGTGAAGCAATGTATGCAACCGACCGTTCAGTCAGACAGCTCTTGTCTGGTCATATATCTCTACCTCAAGGGCCGTGATCCTAGTCACGATGACCACTGTCTGCTATGACAGATCGAATACTGTATGGCCGCACACTGTGTGGTCAACAGGCTGCTGCTTTAGGCACTGTGTATGGAATGAAGCAGCAGACGATTGTTTGGGAAAGAACTCATGGGGGTTGTGCCCCACATGACCTCCAGGGAGCTCCTTCCTCGAGTCGATTTGTTTGTTCACTCCCTCGAGAATTCGTTGACCTTTTGTCCATTCAAAATTCGCGTCTCGTTTTGTTTTCTTCCCACGACACCAACTTTTCACGACCGTCCTGCGACCATTTCGTGTTCTTTTTTCGTTTCCAAGTCGACAACGAGAACGTGAAAGCAGTCGATTCATGAAAATTACAAAATGGATCAGGTACGTATTTTGCAGTCGCTCCCCTCACTCCATTGGAGCCTCTACTTTTCTTTTTTTCTTTCGATCCTCTCTGGATTGTATCTCAAGCCTTCTTGCAGTCCAATTGTATCGTTCTCTGGATGAAGTTTGAATCCAATTCCCAACTCGAGAAACTCGCTCGTAATCGCTGGGAAGAAAGAACAAATTGGTCCCTGCTGTCGTGCACGAAATTGTTTCTACCCAAGTGACTTCATGAATTTTCCCAGAAAAATTCCAAACTACACGACAAGGATTTCATCTCAATTGGAGCTTTCATCTGACCTGTTCATTCTTAGCATCGCAATAGTTCGCCGCTGTCCGCCCTGGACAACCACCAAAGCCGAAGCTCCAACAGCAGTGACAGGGTCATTTCGTCCCAACCCCCCTCCATCGTCTCATTTTACCAGCACACCCAAGACCATGGGATGAAACAGGCAAAGAAGAGACGTATTGCCGATGTTGACTCCTCCGATATGATGTCCTCCACAAAGACATCGGACAAAACCGGTTCTTCGGCACAGCAACCAGTCCAACATAAGATGATCACCACAAACAAGCAAGAGGCACTGCTGAAGGAGAAACTGGTCACACTGCGTAATCAGGCCACAGCATCCGACGTAATCATCAAAAGGTTGAAAAAGGAGAATTCGGAAAAGTCACACGAGATTCTTCAACACCTTGAGACGATTTCAGTCATGAGGACTCAGAGTAAGAAACCGACAGACAAGACCAATGCGTCCAATGTCAACAGAAATTCACACCAAGACGCTGTCAACTCAAAGCTGTCGTCGGAACTCAAGTTGATGAAAGAAAATTTTGCGAAGCTGGAAAGCACCAACAAGGCCATCTCAGATGCAAGAGGAGTCTTCCGACAGAATTGGATGAGGGCTACGGTGGAACTCGCAAAGGTTAGAGAGGGGTTGGCATCTGAGAAGACAGCGGCCAATGCAGCGCTCAACCAAGCCAACGATGAGAACAAGACATTGAAGACAGAGACTGGGAAGCTGTTGAATGACAACAAGGCATTGAAGACTGAAACTGGGAAGTTGTTGAATGAAAATTCCGTGCTTGAGCTCCAACTGGCGAAGCTGCGGAACGACAATACAGCGATCGACAAAGCCAACGATGAGAACAAGGCCCTGAAGACAGAGACTGGAAAGTTATTGAATGAGAACGTAGCGCTCAAGCTCCAACTTTCGAGGCTCCAGAACGAGAATACATCTTTAAAGGATGATGTCACAAGTCTCACACAGACTGTTGCACAAGCCGCGTGCCACAATCTATCCATGGAGAGACAGAAGAACAAGCTTCTTGAAGATATCACAACTGTCGAGTCAGAGAAGGCGGCGCTCATCAAGCATTTCCAGACTATCAAGGAGCAAGCAGCACGATGCGTCGCAACAATAAAGGTCAATAATGATGTACTAAAACAGGGCATCGACGATTTAAGAATGACCCTTGAGACCAGAAGAACTGATTAGAAAGGACAAGAAAGATGAGATAAAGCAGTAGCGCGACGAGATCAAGAGGCTGAGGGCTATTTGTAGTGATAGGAATGCTTAAAGGGAGAGTGGAACAAGTCTGATGAGTTTAGTTGGAGGTTATGATGTTCATATGTTATATATTGTGCAATAGGAACGACAAAATGGAGTGCCAGAGGGGGAATCTGGATAAAAGGTTGGGAGAGCTTTTTGTTGCTGGAATTGTTTAGAGCTTTGGACGTTTATGAGATTTCTTTCTTTTTTTTTTTTTTTTTTTTTTTTGAGATGTTAGCAATCTCAGTAACTTTGGGATATTATGTATATCAAGTATATATTGCTTGACAAAACAAAACTTTCATTGCCCCTGTGGTCAGCCGCATTTAGAAATGTAATTTAAGAGATTTGACAGCAGTGTTTGCAATGGATGGTTACCACACCGAGGCTTGAGAAGAATAAACCTTGAATTGATGGTTGTTATGAGGAATAAGAGGAACGCGCAAGAAGCTGGAGTTTAAAGTCAAGATCCAGACTCTGGAAAAGACCATCGAGAGCCAGTCAGCCAGAAAGCCACTATAGATGCCAACATGGACAATCAAGGAGAAGGATTGCGCAAGAGGAACACTGCCCTCATAACCAAGATCGAAGCTCTTGAAAATACCGTGGACAACCAGAAATTCACTATAGATAACAATATCCGAAACCACAAAGAAGAGCTGCGAAAGAGGAACATCGTGCTCGGAACCAAGATTTATAATCTAGAAAAGACCATCCAGGGCCAGAAAGCCACGATAGTTCCAATGAAGATCTAGGCCCTTGAAAGCAGGGTCACACGACTGAAAGATCAAAAGAGGCACATAAACAAGGATAAAAACGATGAAATTAGGGCACAGCGAAAGGGAAAAGGCTTCAGATTATTTTCAAACGAGAAAAAGAATGCTTGACAGGGAGATGGAAGAAATTTAATGAGCTTTTGTGGGGGATATTCGTGTTTGATTATTGGAGTTTGTACAATGAAAAATGTAGGATATAATGTAGACCAATTATGTATTACTTGACAAAACAAAACTTTCATTATTCCTGTGATCAGAGGCACCAAGAAGGCAATTCAAGAAATTTAAAAGTAAGGTAGCTTTTGCAATGGATGGTTGCCACGCCGAGACTTGACAAGAAAGAAGAATCATAGATTGATGGTCTCTGTGTGGGATGAGAAGAATGCGTGAGCTCTTCTCAAAACCCATTGAATCTGGGGCTCGGAAGAATTCACGACTCACAAAGACGAGCGCAAGCGAATTCAAGAAACTATGAAAACTCTCAAGAGTCTGGTAGGTCTACTGGAAAAACAGATAAATAAAATAAAGAATGAGAGAAACGCCACGATTGGGGAACAACGGGGCGGAATAATTTGAGCGAGATAGAGCAAAGAGCACGGAGAATTGTTGGACACCCCGGCGTCTTTATGTTTTATATCCTTATAAAATCAACGGGGGGAAGGGAGCACAAGACTATCTGGGAGAGATGGAGGCGCCATTCAAGATCATTTGAGACAATAGGTCAAAGACTTCATGAGAGATTGGGAAAAGCAAAGGAAGAGACTTTCAAAGACGAAATTGTGATTAAAATTATTTAGAGCTCCCAGCCCCAGACTGACTAAACATAACCAAGAGTGCCTGATTCTCACTCTTTGAGTTTTGCAACTCGAGCAAGATCATACGATCAATCTCCAGAAAAGCGTCGGCGGCGGCCTGAATCGCAAACTCCACCTGGATGGCCTTCGTGTTAGGCTTCCAAAGAAGCTCCTGAAAGTTCACGAGCTTTCCTTCGACGACGTTGAGAGCCCTGGCGACGCTGACTTGCTCCTTTGGAGAGGTAGAGTTCCAGTCGATGCTGCTCGAGGACACAGCGGTGCGTGCCATGAGAGAGTTTAGGACATTGATGGAGTCCTCGAGGGCGGTTACGAGGTCTGGGTCTTCGATGTTTCGAGTAGAGATCTGCTTGATGGTTTCATAAAGGTATTGATGGACTTGCTGAAAGCGGGCGACGATGCCAGCCATGGTTTCGATTTTTTTTGGGGGGGTATCTAGATTATGTAGGGATTTTTTCTCAGTTGTTTGAGTTTGTATATTGAAAAGGAAAACTTGATTTAGATTTGGCTGTGGTTTTGGTTCCTCTCCTCGCCCATAAAACACCCAACAATGGCAGAAACAAGAAGGTCGAGGGGCACTTTTTTTATAGCACTATGCATAACAGTTCACGCCGATTTCTATCATTGTCTAGATTATGGTTTTGTGGAGATTAGTCAAATGTCTTGAAAGAAAACAGCCTCGTTTCTTTGTCCCCGTGGAAAACCATCGGATGGGATTACAAAGAGAAAGTGAAGCCAGCATAACAGCGGGGCTGTGAAGTGGCTTGCTGTGTGAGCCAGATGTTTCCTTCTTTGAGCTGCCAAGACCTTTATTGGGATCTCACGATCCATCACGGCGATGAGGAAGGAAGGCTTCCTGGAAGTGGGATTAGCTAATTGATACATGTCCACACTTTCAGGTTCGAGTGGTCCCGGAGAAGATCTTCAAGGGTTTGAATACAGGGGTATGTGAAATGGTGTCGTCATCGCGGAGACATTGCACTGGTCACCTGGGTCCGCCAAAACATTTATTTAGTCTTCTGATTGAGTTTCAATTGTTTTTCAACCAATTGAGCCATCCAGGCAAACATTTTTTCACTCCTATTCAAATTCCTCCAAAATGACACTTCCTGTAATTTTTAGACGCCAATCAGCCAAATGCCTTGTCCAGAGGGTTGCTTCGATACAAACACGCCTGTTCACAACAAGTGGTGACGTCACGACTTTACCAGCTACACCATCACGCGCCCAACAGATCTCTTCCATACAAAAGTATCGATCAAATCCCATCCAGAAATTTCCAGTTCTTCAAAATCAGTCTCGCCTCTTCAATTCATCACCAAATCTAAAAATGGCTACTGTTGCTCCCACCCCCTCGGATCCCGAGCAATTCCTCCATACAACCGGCGCATCTGATTCCGTTTGGACTCACCTTCACCCCTATTCCAAAAATCCGACATTCCCTTCCCTCGACAAAAATCTCGAGACCGACATCTGCATCATTGGCGCCGGTATTTCCGGTATCTCAACTGCCTACGAGCTGGTCAAGCGCGGACATCAAGTTGTCCTCCTCGAAGGTCGAGATGTCCTCTCGGGTGAAACAGGACGTACATCTGGCCATTTGAACAATGATCTGGACGACGGATACCTCGAGATCGCAAAGAAACATGGAGAGTCTGGTGCCAAAGTCGCAGCAGACAGTCATTCCTGGGCAAGGGACAGGATTGGAGAGATTGCCAAGGAGCTTGGCATCGACTGCGAGTACCGACGACTTCCTGCATACGATGTCAGTCAGTTTCCAAGAGGAACAAAAGAATGGGAGAGTGAGAATGATGAGTTAAAGCAAGAGGCAGAGTTGCAGCACAAGTTGGGCATTCAGAGTCGTTATGATGCCAATTTGACGGTCAAGGGATGGTCAGGAAAGATTGATCAACGAGGAGGAATGGTTGTTGAAAATCAGGCCACTTTCCATCCGACGAAATATCTGGCCGGTGTTTTGGAGTGGTTGAAGAAACAACCAAACTTTCAGTGTTATACTCGGACTCGAGTCATGTCGGTTGAGGAGAAGGGAGTTGAAGTGTTGGGACTTGGACACAAGACAGTTTTGATTCAGACGGAGAATGGTCACACTGTCAAAGCTGAGGGTGCAGTTGAGGCAACGGCAATTCCTCTTCAGAAGCTGTCCGTCATTACCGAACTTGAGTTTTATCGATCTTACTGCATCGCCATTCGTGTGCCAAAGGGCAGCGTGGAGGACTGCTTGATCTATGACAATGCAGAGATGGTAAGTTTTGACAGAGCATGGGGTTTCAACCTGGGCTAACACAAGATGCAGTACAAATATGTCAGACTCACGGCTTGCGATGAAAAGGACGACTACTTGGTCGTCGGAGGTTGTGATCACAAGGTTGGCCAGGAGCAGACGACCACCAGGTATGGAGAGTTGGAGCACTGGACAAGAGAGCGTTTCCCACAGGCCGGCAAGGTCGACTACGCTTGGAGCGGCCAAATCTTCGAACCTGTCGACATCGGTGTTGGGTATATCGGAAAGAATCAGGGATCCCAAAAGATTTACATCATCACCGGCGATTCAGGTGACGGTCTCACACATGGTGTACTCGCCTCGAAGATCATTGCGGATGAGATTGAGAATAAACCCAATGATTGGGCCTCAACTTACTCACCAAGGAGGATCGGAAGTATCTTGAAGTCTCTTCCCACAATGATACAGCACGATTTACAGGTCAACGCTCAGTACAAGAGGTTCCTTCAGTCGGATATCACCGACATTGAGGATCTGACGCCCGGTTGCGGAGCTGTCTTGAACCCTAACCCAGTGAGTTGTACTCTTTTTGAACTTTGATAGAGATACTGACTTTTTGCAGTTGACCAAGAAGCCAGCGGCGGTTTACAAGGACGAGTCTGGAAAGGTGTACAAGTACAGTGCACTCTGCCCACATTTGAAGGGAGTGGTTTGCTGGAACGAGGCAGAAAAGTCTTTTGACTGTCCAGTTCATGGTATGTGTTATATTGACAATGAATCTTGTCCCGATTCGTATGTTAACTGTACGCCATCTAGGATCTCGCTTTTCTAAGGAGGGAATTTGTGTTGATGGTCCAGCCAAGGCCAATTTGTCACCACTTGATGATGCTGCGCAGAAGGAGCAGGACATCACGAGTTGGGCACGGTGAGTGTCGTGTATGGTATCTAAGTTGGGGAAACATCAATTACATAATATGATAGAGATTGGGAGTCAATGAACCTAGCATCAACTCACAACCCCGTCACAACTGCCATTACCAATGCCGCTCGTTCCTATCTCTACCCGTTGGCTGCATGTATGTATTAAGAACTAAAGTTAAAAAAAAAAAAGATCTCCTGTACAGTACAACATTGATCAACCACTCATAAACCTGCATCTACGCCTCCTTCACAAAACCATTCAATAGCTCCCCAACATAACCGACAACCGCCCACCATCGGCCACAAACACGCTCCCATTACAATAACTTCCCGGCCGTCCAGCCAAATACAAAATCAACCCAGCAATCTCCTCATCCCCGCCAAATTTTCTGGCGGGAATAAACTTTGGATCATCATAACTTTCTTTTCCTGCATCCCTACTCCCAATCAAACCGCTAGCCAATTCACTAGGGAACAAACCAGGAGCCAACGCATTCGCACGAATACCGTATCTGGCCAAGTTTGTACTCGCTTGTTTTGTTAAATGTAGAATAGCTGCTTTGGAAGCAGCATAAGCGGGTTTACTAGCTGCCATTCGACTGTATGCGGCGATACTGCTTGTGACGATTACTTGGCTTTGGATACTGGGCACGTCGCTTCCTGGCTTATCGGGTCTTCCAAATCCTTTTCCTTGGATAGCAGACTTGTTGCCTGCGTCGAGGAGTTCAAGGAAGGCGATGATGGAGAAGAATGCGCCGGAGACGTTTACGTGCATTGTTTGGGTCATGGTGTCTAGGGTGTGTTGAGTAAATAGGTTTTTGCGGATTTCGGAGATGTTTTGGTTGGAGGGATCCCAGCCGGAGAGGGGACCGAGGACTCCGGAGTTTGCTACGAGGAGGTTGATGTAGCCTGTTTCGGCGGTGATGGTGTCGACTGCTGATTGGAGGGAGGAAACAGAGGTTACGTCGCATTGGATTGGATGGAAGATGGAGGGATGTTCCTTTGCGGCGTTTTGAAGGACTTGGAGACGACGGCCGAGGAGGTAGATTTTGGAGGCGCCGTTGGAGGCTAGGGTGCGGGCCATGGTGAGTCCGATTCCTGAAGAGTCAGAGGTTAGTGATAATTTCAATTAGATGGATGGATGGATGGAGGGAATGAAGACATACCGGTACCACCGCCAGTGATGACGGCCACCATGCCATTGACAGAAAAGAGAGAGGCGGCATGAAGGTTGCTGGAACTCATTTTTGATTTGAGTTTTTTTTTGAGGAATTGATGGGAAGAAAAGCTCAAAGTTGAAAGGAGAGAAACGAAGAAGAGTTCAAAATCAAATCCGCAAACCGGAGTTCAAATGGCGGGGTCACGGTGGTGCTTTATATACCGTGGGACAAAATGTCGTCAGCAGTTAGCGCGGGAAGCCGGTGACGGTATGGGCAAATTTTTGTTGTGTGCTAGTGGTGAAATGGGAGGTTTTGCCCCTTTTTCTTTCCGCATTCTTTTAGAGCATGGGTGACTCGTTTTATACACCAAAAAAGAATCATGTTTCGGACTTTGTCGTAGTTGCTGCTGGCGGACTCCGGCATCGGGTATTTACACTTTCCGACGAAACCATTGTTGCAAGTGTTCTTCATGATGTGATGTGTAGATCAATCGCTATTTGGATGAAGTCGCCGAATACGCTTTCACTCGGCTTTATCCTTACTCATCCTCGAAGAACCAAAGTTATCATCTCAACTGCTCGACATGTGCGGAAATAAGCCTTTCTTTAAGTCCGTCATAGTGACGGGTGAAGGAAATGGGGATCTCCGCTCCACGCTTACTTGAACCACGAACTGGTTTGTGTAACTGACAATGAAACCACATGGAAGGGACTTTAAAGCCATATCGTCAAGAAGTGGAGCATAATGTATGAATACATACATGTAATAAACCCAAAGTAAAGGTCCCGCCCGGCGCCACTCTTGTCCAAACAATGGAAATGAAAGATTCAACAGCCGATAAAGGAAAATCCCATTAAATATCCTGTATTGCCTTCACTTCTCCCACGACCAAATCCTTTTAACCCCTATTTCCTCCTCTTAGCCATTCTACTCGATCCCACATCCCCATCCTCATCCTGCTCCAACGACCGTTTCTGCGTCCCTTGATGAACTGCAACCTTCTTCGCCTCATCTTTATCTGAATCCCTCTTGAGATTTCTAAGTAAACATCTTCTAGTTGCACGATCGTTTTCATCATCAATCCTGAGTTCACGACTTTTCAAAAACCCCCATTCCCCTTCGAAATGATGTTTCAACCATATCTTCTCCTTCGGAGTGTACGGTGGGACGAGCTTCTGCTGCGGTGTCCATCCCTCATCGAAATTCTGCTGTATCCGTTTTCTCTTCGCGGAAATCTCGGTCTCTTCCCCCTCCTCCTCTTCTTCTACATCCTTCCAATATCTTCGAAAAACACTTCTTGCAGATGCACGGTCCGGTTCATGCTTAATATCAAGAACATGCATGTCCAAGAAGTTCCACTCCCCGCCGACGTACTTCCTGAGCCATTTCTTCTCCGCCTGAGTGTACGGCGGATCCTCTTCGCTGTACGCTGATGCCCAGGGGTTTACTGCTTCTTCTTCTTCCTCTTCTTCAACTTCCCCTTTGTCCCTCTTCATAAACGCTCGAACCAGCCGTCTTCCAGCCGCCCGGTCGTCTTCATCGTGAATTTTAAATCCATAAGATCTCAAGAACCATTCCTCCCCACGCCAATGCTGTTTAAGCCATTGCTTCTCCTCCGACGTATACGGAGGGTCCTCGGCTTCCGCATGATCGCCTCTCTTAAAAGCCTCAAACCTCTTCCTCTCTGACTCTGGCCAATGCCAAATACCAAGAACAACCCCCTTGAACCCCTCACCAAAAGGAGACGGGGCTTCTGGAGGAGGGAAATCACTCGTGCGTAAAACAAAGAGGGTAAATCGTTCGACGAGAACAGCTAGTCGCCTCGCCTGCCCTTCTATAGTTGCGACGTATTTATGGACGTCATCGGGTAAGTTAAAGTTTACATGGTTGTAATCACCTGTTGCTTTACCGCCGAGGATGTTGACTGTGGCGGATGGGATGTGCAAGACGTTGTTGAGGACCAGGACTGATTTGGACTTTTTGCCGGTTTTATTGCCGCGTTTGACGTTTAGGTTGATTGGCACGACGCCGAGGACTTTATCTCCTGATCCCGGGACGAAAGAGGGTCCAGCGTGAGTTTTGAAGGGGGGTGTATTTTGTAAAGATGCTTTTGTTGGTTGCGATGCTGACGGGCAGATGTGAGTAAGGGTTCATTTGATCGCGGGGGTCATTTTGCCTTACTGGACGTTGGAACTCATTGACCACATCCAATAGGGACTGATAGGTCCATCGCTAGGGGTCGCGATTGACACCATTGTGGATGATGATCAATGAAGTGATTTTTGAGGAGTGAGTGTTCTGGGATGAGGATCTGAGGTTGTCGGGGACTCGGGAGGAAAGATAAAGATATGAATTGCGGGGTATGCCCGCGGCCAAGACTACAAAGGATTTGTGGCTTAAAGTATTGATTCAAAAAAAGAAAAGAAGATGCTCGATGCACGTGCACCTCTGCAATCATGAGCTGTAAGAAGTACTTTCTTTTCTTTTTTTTCCCCCTTTTTTTCCTTTTTCTTTTTTTTTCTTTTCCTTTTTTTTTTTTCCTTCTCCCCCCCCCCCCCCCTTTTTTTTTTTTTTTCAGTTTCTCCATTTTGATTACAAGTTTCTGGTGATCAGAACTTTCTGGTGATCAGAACTTTCTGGTGATCAGGGCCGATTGGTTGAAACGGGAGCAAGGGAATGAATATGTAATCAGGATTGAAGACGGGTGAGATAGAAACGGAGAAAAGTCCGAATCATCTCGTTTATTCGTCTACCTTGAATTACAACACAAGCGAACTAATAATTATCTCCCGCGTCCGTGTACAGTGACCAACTCAATTCGCAGAAATAACAACACAACCAAACCAACCAGCTCAGCGTAATACCTATTAGAAAAGCCAAGAACGATGATTAATAATAAGCACGGATATCATCCTTCATATCTTTATCAAGACGATGAACGATAGTATCAATAGCATGAGACAAAGAATTGTTACCATCACGACGAAAGTCTTTTTGGCCACCAGAGCCATACCTATCAGAAGAAGTTGAAGAAGGCAAAGAACCACGACCTGAAGACCTTGTATACGCCAAATGATAAGCCCTCGTTATGCACAAAGGCTCCGGACACAACAAGCCAATGCACTTGCTACCGTCAAGATGATAGTAATCTCTGTCCTTCCGTCCTTCATACTTGATCATTCCACTTGCGATATCTCTCCCCTCATCCACCTTCTCAGCCTCATCGAGTTGGATTTGCTGAACAAGGTTGTCTTTGATCGGTTGTTTTTCCTCTGGTTTGTAACGTTCAGTATTATTACCCAAAGCGATGGAACTACCGCCTTTCGATGATAAAATTGATGCAAAGGATCCACGTTGGTTCTAAGAATACTTTTCATTCTGGGAGTTGCTGGTCAAGGTGTTGCTGTTGGTGATGGGATCCGGATAAGTCAAGACTGTTGGGCGGTTATCTTTGGAGTCGTTCATGCCAGAGATGTTAGCTTGCCGCTGGTCACTCTGAGAATAGTTATTGGAAGACATGGTGCTCAGTAGACTACAAGGTAGGGAATAAACACTGAGCAACACAAAGTGATAAGATGTGCATCCAGGAAAATGGGAAATATACTTGGTTTTATAAGTCAGACCTGTTTGAAGTGGGGAACTTGCAGCCCTCAACTTCCCATGTGATGACATCAAGACTTGCGGACAACCCCAAGGTATTTTATCTGGTTGAATCCACTTGATGACAAGGTTTTTTTAAGGCCTTCCCTTCCATGGTTTCTCTTCTGTTGGTAGGTGGTCTGATGAATCACCCAGCCACCAAATCTCTGTGTTAAAAACTATCTCTGTAAGCAGTCACAAACGCCTATCTTCTTCCGAAAGAGAATAAAAAAAATGGGGATTAAAGACGAAAAGAGATTGAACCAACCGCGGTGGATGGCCTGAAATGCACGGTGAACATGAAAAGCCCGAATCATATCTCTTTCATTCCTCTACCTTGCATTACAACCTAAGCCACCTACTAATTAGGTACCTTGTACCTGATCCCCTCTCCCAGTCCCGTACTATCCAGTTGACCAACTCAATTCGCAGTATCAAAACCAGCAAAATCATCCGTCTTATCCACATCACTACGACCAAGCGTATGAGACGAATTAATGTTAACATCACCGCCGTCATTTTGACCAGAGCCATACCCAATGGAAGGACATGAGGGATCATCAGAGACCTCCTCCTCCTCCTCATGTACCTTTGATCCGCTTAAACTTGATACCTTGACACAACCCCATAACCTTCTTGCCCCGCAACAGATAGATATCTCCTGCATAAGCCCCAGGTTCTCCCTCGACAGGGACCATACGGACGTAATTACGCTAGTCAACGCCTGCCTCCAACGCCTCTGCAAGCCGCAATCGCCGCCAACCCGGTGTGATGAAGAAAAATCGCGGGCCGGACTTCCCACAGCAAGTCACGTTGGTTCACGCAAGGCTGGACATGCCAAGAGGGTATTTTCTCGCGGCGCTGTCTCGTCTTTACGGAAAAGCAGGTCTACTTCGATCTCTTTCTATGCAATACCGTAGCTCACGCTTCGTCATCCATCGGTATACGCCGGCCCTTCGGGCTTCATTGCTGGGGGAGTTGCAACCAAATTATTGCCTACTGTGACAAGGGCATGTATATGGGCTTGGAATAAATTTATATTCGAATCAATACAATAATCTGTAATGGCCTCAAGGTCCTTGCCTTTCTACATTCTGGTTGCAAGTCCTGGACCTATTTATACTCGTACGGGTCCCTCCTGGGCCCTCGTACTTCCTCGGCCATATTCTTCCTCCGTCGGGGACGGGCACGTCTCCGACGATTACCAAGAAGTCTGGTCTTCTGACTCAGGGGTCCTTATGCAGCCCTTCCTGCAGACCTTCCCACGTCGCCGACCTTCTTAGCCAACCATCCTCCAGAGTGCTGGTTCTCAGGCACCTCGTCGTGCATGGTGCAACCTTACGTTGGCTGCCCTACTATACTGGTAGGCTGGGGACGGTCCTTGGCTCGAGTACTGTGGTGTCGGGTGACCTGGTCGCACTGTATTGGATGCTGTCAGCGGGAACCGTGTGACACAGAGAAGTTCGCCGCTTTGGTTCCCGATGGGAAATGGAGTGCAAGCAAACTTGCGTTGATGCTCCTTACAAATCTGGATACCCCTCACCAGGTTTTGGAGCTGGTAAAAATGGAAAAGAAGAAGGTTGAAGAAGAGGAGCTTGGTACTCCATCCCGATAGGAAATCATAAGCATCACCACTCAGCCATTTCTGGTAAGCAGCCACAACTCCTAATTATCACCACAAAGTTTCTGATGGTTAGGTTCAGGTCTGCAGAGACACCCGTTATAGCTTACGAAAAGACGGGATTTTCAGATGCCAGACCGACACAATTCCATAACTGGACGTCTTGTGCAGGATATTGCGCAACTAGGACGAAAGCACTCATCGGATATCATGATGATTGGGACCGGCAGTTTGTATGATAAAACATACCACATGTGATACATCTTGAGCTGATTGGCCTTGGCACCTCAAGCTTTCCTATCTAGGGGCGCAACGGCCCGCGTGTTGTAACGTAGTGGCGTCTATCTTGGCACGTAGGATGATGATAATTGCAATATCTTTGGTAGAACCAATTGAAAGGTGAGAATTACACACACTTATCATCCTCCTTTCATTGGTCATGTACGTTCGTCTCACGAGACATAGGTTGAATCAAAGGGACAGAGCATGATCTAGTGAACAGACGGAAAGAAGTAGAAAGTGAATAGTGTCCCACATCAACATCATCATCTTCAAGGACCATATTCTCGTTTTCCACTTCATTCTCTTTCCAAACATCCAATATCATTCCACTAAATCTGAGTCTACTTCCCCCAAACACGGCAAAATGTCAACACTCAACCATCACCTCTCACGCATCTTTGGCCGCGGAGTACCTCCAACCTCACCTCCTCACTCCCTCCCACTCTACGAATCCCTGCCCCTTGACAACCGCAAATCCTCCTCAGACGACTCAACCTCAGACACTCACTACTCAGCCCCACTCTCATCATCCTCAACATCATGCCCCTCTTCCTCCTCCACCCCAACAATCAGCCTCCCAACCTTCCTATCAAACCTCACCCTCGGCTTCGCAGACGGCCTCACAGTTCCCTTCGCCCTAACAGCCGGTCTCTCATCTCTGGGGAACACAAAAACCGTTATATACGCCGGCATGGCTGAAATATGCGCCGGCAGTATCAGTATGGGCATCGGAGGGAATTTAGCTGCCAAAAGCGGCGAGCATCAGTCGTCTGATTCCCCTTCCCCATCCCTAGCCCAAAGTCCAACAACAACGTCTGGGTTATCTAGTGAGGAGCATCTCCTCCAAGACGAAGAAGAAAAATCCTCTTTGGCGGATTATAAAATCCAGATAATGGGGTTAGACCTCCCTGCACAAATAAAAGACCAAATACTGTGTCATCTCAACGGAAATTTTGTCATGGAGGAAAAAGAATGCCCAGTTCTATTGGGTTTATCAGTTTCCTTGGGGTATTTACTGGGTGGAATCATTCCGTTGTTTCCGTATTTCTTTTTAGGAGAGAATGATGATCCGGTGTCAAAGGGACTGACATGGAGTTTTGGGGTTTGTGTGGTTGCTTTATTTGTTTTTGGGTTTGGGAAGGGGTGGATGCTTGGATGGGGTGGAAAGATTAGTAGTAGCAAAAGGGTAAAACGTGTGCGTGGGAGGGGTTGCAGATGGTTTTGTTGGGGAGTTTGGCTGCTGGTGCGGCTGTTTTGTGTGTGAGAGCTTTTGAAGGACTGTCATAAATGGAGGAATGGCATGTATACTTGCTTTTTGGGTGGGTTTTGTTTTCTTCCGACGTTTCTTTGTTTCCTTGTTTTAAGCTTCACTTGCTTCTCTATAAAATGTTATCTAGTCCAGCTAGTACTCATATCTGGCTTCCAGCGCCATCCCTTTCTTACATCCAAACCTCAGGTCTACTGCAACTTATATTGCGCAGGCAATGTGAACTCCTCCTTCCGCCACCGCGTAATCAAGAACTGCTCGAGTTGATCAAAATCACCAAAGTTTTGCTGGAATTGCGCATCCGTCATTCCCAAATTTTCACATGTGTCTTTCCTCACTTCGTACCAGTTTTGCAAGTCCTGTGACCTTTTATCAACCCAAGCGTTGATAAAAGTCTTCCACAGCTGTGACCAGGGTCGTCCGTTCCCAGATATTGCCTTCACGGTTGGTTTGTCCAGATACTGCTGCACACTAACAGCTGCATCCCGCCAAGCAGCAATGACATTGCTACTTCTCAAATACTGCATGACGACCAATGCCTGATCAAAAGTCTTGACACAGTTATTCCAGCTGCTAGGATTGGGAAGAACCGATACATGCGTATCTGGTTCGTCCAAAGGTCTTCCGTTCATGATTTTGCCTTTGAGTTTGTTGAGTCCTGCTTCTAGGATGAAGAAATGCCTCAGTCTCGAAGGCAAGACTTTGTTGCCTTCGATCTCTGGGAGTCCATCAGGGAACTCAGTGTCGTGCCTGTATCGTGACATAAAAACGTTAGAATCTTTGATGCAGTTGCTCATTAAGTTGAGATCCAATACTCACCAAGCCAATTGCAACATCATTTCATTAGCCAATGATCCAGCAACATCCTGATCATACAACGCAGAAGTAGGTTTCCCAAACACATTAAACAACTCTGAGCACATTTCATCCGTCGACGCAGTCAAACCTGAGTTCCTAACCAGCCAAGCAAAGAAATCCTTGACAATGTGTAGCTCAAAAACATGTTCAGTGTGATAAACATTTGGCCCCTGCGGAATAGGAAAGGTCTGGAGATTGAGGTTCTGATCCGGCTTGCCTGGGGTACCGCCGAGAGGAGTGATAGACTCGGACGTATCAATAAATCTTCCTCCGTTGGGAAAGCCGGTGAGGACTCCAATGCCAGGGATATTTGCCGCCGATTGAATACTGGGGGTTGGCGTGTCGTTCTCTCCGTCATCATCCTCGTTTTCGGCGTCGGAGGATTGTGGGTTTGCGGTTGAGGGGTATTTGCCTGCCCTGAAAGTGAAGGCTGCTGGTCCAGTGCAGATATCGATGAGAGGTCCACCGCCGCCGTAGGCTCCGATTTGGTTTAGGGTGTACCTTCTACCGCTGCCAGCGCGCTTTTCGAAAAATCGAGCATTGAGGGTCTGTGGCAGGGCGTAAGCTGCGCCGAGAATGAGGAAATGTGAGAGTAACATTTCAATGATTGTAGTCAGGTCTTGGGCTTTTTTCTTCTAGGTAGGTTTGGCTTTGAGTTAATGAAAAACTTGGTTCGTGGGGAACAACATCTAGGGTATTTATAAATTTCCAATCTCTTGTTTGGATGGCATTGTGGCTTGGATTTTCGCACGTGGTCTCATTATGAGGCCATATTACCTCTTCCACAGTCAGCTGAATGACGGTGATAGTAAGGTGGCCCTGTGTTGAAACGGCATGATTATGATTGATTTTCATCAACGGCCACTGAGGTGATGAATTTCACGTTGGATCACAGCACCCAAAGTTCATTTACAGTTTCAAAACGGCGATGAATACCAACTGAACAAGACTAAAATTGTCCAAAGTAAGTCTATGCAAAGAAATGTCGAGCAAATGCTAGGTACATATGTCTATCTAGGTATATCTGACATTGTAAGCTTACTTTCCCTGGATCAAAGCCTCAACCATTTGTAACTGTCTAAAGGCTTGGCCAACCAGGGTGCAAAGTCTCCGCGCTGGGAAAGGCAAACCTTCCTGAAGGCCAACGATTGTTGACCCACAAAGTGCTTGGATCATCAGCCTGTTCGTCATCGGTGGAACACGCTGTGTTTTCCCTGTAGTAGCGACGACGCCTCTCGATACACTCGTGTTTAACATTATTCACCCATCTCGTCAAGTCCTCTTGACGTTTCCGGAGCCACTCAAAGATGAATCTCTGCCAGAAACGCGCATACTCTTCACCACCTGGAAGGACGTTTGTACCAGCCCCTTGGGCCATGAAATCGTATACACGCTGAGCAGGGCGACTCCATGCATCCGTGACTTCCACTTGGTTGAGATAACTCATCACCATTGCAATATCATCCAATTTCTTGATGCAACGAGGCCAAGATGTTGGCTTGCCAATCATTCCATCGAGGGAACCAGGCTCAGAAAGCGGTCGGCCATTCATAATCTTCCCCTTCAGAAGGTTGAGACTCGATTCCAGCACGAAGAGCTCGTCGATGTTCATCAGAGGCCCTATTTGGTTATTGTTTTCGTATCGCCAGTCATACCTTTTTGTATGGTCAGTATTCCATCTCTAGTCCGCTTTGGGATATGAGTATGTCTAAACTAACCAAGTAAGACGGAGCATTGGCTGGCTGGCCAAATTTCCCCATCCATACAAGCTACCGGTATTGGAATCGAAATCGTCTCGTAGTCTGGCGCAAGAAATCCAACCGATCTCTCTGTATTTGAGCCACATGAAAGAGTCTTTGACGATGTGAAGTTCAAAGATAGCTCAGTGTGGTAACTTTTTTCGGGAAGCGGGTTTGCAAATGTGGAGAGCTGGGGGGTTGGACAACCATCATCGTCTTCCACAACATCTTGGTCTATATACACCCGTCCGCCAAGACCAAATAACTTGCCAATACCAAGCATTTCGGGCGCCGACCCAGAGTCTCCTGGAATTGACAGACCTTCACCATCATCGTCTTGTTCAGGGGTCGTTACAGTGTTGGAGGTAGAGGGGTAAGCGCCGGATTTGAAAGAGAAGACGTTATTGTCACAGACTGTAACAAAGCCACCGGTTCCTCCATAAGGTCCAATCACACCTGTTCGATATATCCGACCGCTTGATCCGCGCTTTTGTAGAAATTCGTGCTCGTCATCCGAGTCGTCAATGGATCTGAGGTCAAGAGTTGAATCTTGCCCTGAATGCGCAAGTAAAACGTCCGCACACATACTACACACAGGCGCACTGGTAGAGGCTGGTGTGGGCTGTGAGGATGACGTGTTGGCAAAGATCCTAGTGGTAGAAGGTCGTCATGGCGTGATGATAACGATATCGGTGGGTTCCCATACCACCGTCGAGGTTATGATAGGAGGTGGGGTAGTAACTGGATCTGAATCTGAGACAGTGGCTGTCGGAACCTCTGGTGGAAATAACTCGACAATTGTCTCGAACAAGGTGACTGTGGCGAGGTGAGTACATGTACGATTAGGTAGGTCTCTACATAGTCAATTTGGTAATCGGTGATTTTAATACTTACCGAGATCTGAAAGATCGAAAAAAGTATCCCCATTCAATGGACCGCCGAAAATAATGGTTTGGGCAATGTCCAGTGCATTGAGTGCGGTGATAAGAGGAATGATTCTCTTGATTGGCCCAAGGGCGTTCACTGTGGTATCCCCTCCGGTAAGTCTTTGCAGATTGAAATCTCACAACCGGAGAATCAGTTACTCACAAAGATCAAGTAGCCGGGGAAGGATCTGCAGTATCAATGCTGTCTGTCGACGTCTTTATTAGTCTTGAAATGTTCGAAAAGGTTCTCGTCTGTGGATTGGACCTACTGGTCTCAACCGAATTCGAGCTATGAGCTGCGTAAGTCGCCGGACTATTGTGCATGTCAGTTCAGCACGAGTTCATTGACCTGACTATCTTGTCGATAAGACTGAAGATTGGGCTTACATAAAGAAAAAAGTTTTCTGGCAATGACGGGGAGGCGAGCTGATATTCTATCGGCAATCAAATCCTCCAGCCAGTCTCGGAGCATCTGTTCCAAGTCAAGCCAGTCTCGAAACAAGATATCCACCAAATCTTTGACGTCGTCATCAGATGGAGAAGGGCTGCAACAATCTCCATCACCAGGCCCTGCGAGGACTACACCATTGAAGCAGTCATCTGTAGCCGTGTCCACAATCATGACAGCAACCCCGCAGGACCCCTGAAGAGCAGCCGAACCGCACTGGTTCGGGCACTCCGAGGCAATGGTTCAACGCTAGAAAACGGGAGTAAGTTAATGATTCCTAGTCCAAGTGATGGAAGTTGTGCTTACAGATTTCTGATCTCGAGGCCATCAACAGAGGCCGGCGTGGATCCGTCGGTACAAGAATAAGATATAAAGGCAGTCGTATCGTTTTCGACACCGGCTGCAAAAACAATAGGATGTGCGCTGTCACCCCCATAGTTGGAGCCCAAGACAAATTTGTCCATTGCTTTGGTGACAGCTTCGTTGTGTGAATATCCGCCATCGCAGCCTCCAGGGATTGACACACAGTTTTGCGCAATGACGGCGACGGGCCACAAGAGTGATAGGTGATAAAACTGCATCATGAGTGATGATGAAGCAGTGAGAATTTTTTGCTATGGAAAACGAAGAAGCAGATTATTAGAGGCTAGGGGAATCTTCCAAGGTTATGAGTTCCAGACATCATGATGTGTTGGCCCACGTTCCTTATCGTAAGGCAGCTGTATATAGCGCTGTGGCACAGCTCTACCAGTTTGTCGGCTGAAAGAGATATGCAGAGGGATTTCTCATCTTTTACCCCAAGGTGATGGCGGTTATCTTCGCTATACGGCGCATACGACAGAAAACCAACCGCCAAGAACGAGGCGCTCGATAAAGGATCGGAAGGTGACAAAGGACCATAAGAGTTGTGACTTGTGACTTGTGATTTTTGATCCTGCATACCCAAAATAATACACTAGTCAGTCAGCAACCACTTCAGCCGTACCCTCAACGAAGAGATAGGGGTTGATCCAAGACACACGATGAGGCGAGGACTCACGGCTGGACTCGGATCGTTCGCTTCTCTAAAGTTGGAGGGACGATTCACTGTCTTCCATTTAACATTGGGTTGCAACTCCGAAATGAAAGTCTGGTCTCCAAGGTTCCTCTCATGTCCAACATAGAGACAACATGGCTTCAACCCACCTCCTTGCCTTCGTGTTGTTCTTTGCTTCGTTAGCATCTTCGTTGTATCTCAACAGAGATATCAACCATGGAATGAACAGACGATCAAACCTTCTCTTGAAGAGAGGACCAGAGCTTTGTCCAGGTGTTTTTCAACCTGATGCTGCCATCCATTTTTTCCGATTTCCAACTGGGCCCATAATTACCGGTAGCCCTTCAAGCATACAAACTGGTCCCGGTAGTGGCTCAACGCAGGCATCTCAACAAACCTTTCCGAGCGTTCCTCCTACCACGCCAGAGCAGACATCTCCTCCTGCCATAACTCCTTCCAGTGGCTTAAGTTCGCTCGGGAGTGTAGTCTCTACCCCATTGCTCAGTCAGACTTCCAGGACGACTGCAACATCAATACCGCCAGGAACATCAACCAAATCCACAACGTCGTCAATCTCGACTCCGCCCAATACATCCAGCACACCAAACACACCAAGCCCACCGAATACCTCAAATCCACCAGTTTCCTCTAGCACAGGGACGAATTCTGGAAGCTCAACCTCCCGCACCTCTTCGAGCTCTTTAACAAGCTCATCGGCCGTTTCCTCTTCCAGCCCAATTCCTGGCACCTCCTCGAGAAGTAATGGGAACACACCGACCAACCCTCCCAGCACAATACCCACACTGCCTTTAACCACAGTTTCAACCCCTTCTAGTGTGAGCACGTCGCTCACTACCTCCACCAAGCCGCCCAGTTCCACAGTGAGCACACCCACGGTTATCTCATCTAGTTCCATCAGCTCCACATCCAGTCCTTCACTTAGCACATCCACCGTTTCACAAAGCACCCTGAGCAGCACCTCGTTTACTACATCGACCAAGCCGTCAAGTTCTACAGTGAGCACACCCACGGTGGTCTCGTCCAGTTCGTCCATCATCTCCACATCCACCGGTTCACAGAGCACCCCGGGTAGCACCTCGACAGTCTCTTCAAGTACCTCATCATCTACTCAATCCCCATCACTGACAACTATCAGCACCCTCTCCACATCAATATCCACCTCAACCTCCACACGCACAACCTCCACATCTTCATCAACCACACCACCCACTTGCCCCCCCTCCCCAGTCTCTTGCCCCGACCCATCCTGCTCCGGCACATTCAACCCCGAAGGCATCCCCCTCTGCCTCTCAGGCTATTCCTGCCTCCCAACCCCCAAAACCTGCGCCCCCCCCCCAGCCCCCTGCAACCTAAACAACTGCAACGGTTCCTTCAACCCCACCACCGGCATAGCCACCTGCAAATCCCGCAAAGCAACCTGCCAATGCACTCCCACCCCCACAAACTGCGGAACCAAAGAAAGCTGCGACCTCAACAACTGCTCCGGCCAGTTCCTCGGCAACACCCCCTTCCCCAACTGCACAAACTGGTGGCAAGGCTGCGAATGCCTCCCAACCACCACAACCTGCGGTCCTCCACAACCCTGCGACAAAAACGGCTGCGCGGGGGCATTTGACTCTACCAATGGCATCGCAACCTGCAGGAATAATTTCCTCGTATGTAAATGTATACCCACTGCCACAAACTGTGGGATGAGACAGAGTTGTGATTTCAATAACTGCGCGGGACAGTTCGTTACTAATGATCCATATGGGAGATGTACGAACTGGTGGGCAGGGTGTGAATGTCTTCCTACGAGGAATACATGCGGCTCACCGCAGAGTTGTGATAAGAATGGCTGTGCGGGTTCGTTTGATAGTGATGGGGTGGCGAGGTGTAAAGGAAACTTTAAGGGGTGTAAATGTAAGCCGACTGTTGATAATTGCGGGGCGAGACAGAGTTGTGATTTGAATAATTGTGTGGGGGATTTCACTGGGCTGGGGCCGGTGGTTTATCCTAGATGTACGAATTGGTGGGCTGGGTGTGAGTGTTTGGCTACTGCTAAGACGTGTGGGACTCCGCAGTCTTGTAGTAAAAATGGGTGTGCTGGGGGGTGGGTTAATGGGGTGCCAAGGTGTAAGGGGAATTATTTGGGTTGTCAGTGTGTCATGTAGGAATTAAGAGTCATTGTGTGAGTCTGACGGAATATGTACAAAGCTATGTAACCGTCATTCAAAAGGGGGCGTTGTATTCCACGCTTAACCT
Source organism: Podospora fimiseda (assembly GCA_033297215.1). NCBI lineage: Eukaryota > Fungi > Ascomycota > Sordariomycetes > Sordariales > Podosporaceae > Podospora > Podospora fimiseda. The sequence goes on from MU865361.1 coordinate 125,427, forward strand.
TGTCGCCTTAAGAGACTTATACGCTCTGTCCTGGTCCCGCTGTTAGTGCAGCCTAGTTTCCCACACCAATTTAGGTGACAGGTTGGTCCAGAACCTACCAAGCTTGTTGCGGAGAATTTCCTGTTTGGGATCTCTCCAACATCGAGTATAAATTAGAATGTACCGTCTCTTGTACGGACGCAGTTAATGATATCAAACAAATCAACCGTATCTCACAATGGTGTGTCCGAGAGAATGATCATTGCTGGGTCCGAGCAACCTTCCCCACAACCACGTCTTCATCGCACCCACGACTCAACTTGATGACCTGATGACGTCTCCCCACATCAAAAATGAGAGGTTGGAAAATCAGGCTTTATCCAAAACAAATTCTCAACACCGCGTATCTCTTCACCGTCACAGCAACTTTTCACTGCACGAATGACATCCACTCTTCTCCGAACCCTCTGTCGAACATCCACGACAACACCCCACAAGATCCGCACTCTATCAACAATGGGGGCCCTCGGAATGCCCGATTTCCCCTTCAAGCGCTCCTCCGGCCTTGATCCGCCCATTGATTTGCTCAACTCCGTAAAACTGACCCAGTCTCCAAGATCAAGCTGTTTGATGGGTCTGCGGCATGGCTTGTGACCAAATACAATGATGTATGTCAAGTAGCTACAGACCAGCGGCTCTCCAAGGTAACTTGACATCTCGTTCTCCAATTTTGTCTACGATTAACAGGAAAATAGGAACGCCACAGACCCGGATTCCCCGAACTCAACGCCAATGGAAAAATCGCAGCCAAGCAGCGTCCAACCTTTGTGGACATGGATCCTCCCGAGCATACCAAATACCAAGGCATGGTAGAGTCTGTGTTCACTCAGGAACACGTCGACTCGCTTAAGCCGTATATCCAGAAAACAGTTGATGATTTGCTGGACAAGATGAAGAAAAAGGGATGTGAGAAAGGTCCGGTGGATTTGATTCAGGAGTTTGCACTTCCTGTTCCTTCCTATGTATGCTGTAGCACTTGGAGGTTCAGGATGAGTTGTGGCTGATGGCACTCACAGATGATATACACCATTCTCGGTTTTCCGTTTGAAGATCTCGCTTTTTTGACTCAGCAAACGCTATTCGGACAAATGGGAGTTCTACAGCTAGGGAGGCGTCTGCTGCTGCACAAGAGCTTCTCCACTACCTCAACTAACTCGTCGACAAGAGATTGGAGGAACTCAAAGACGACTTGGTCAGCAGACTGGCAACGGAACAAATCAAGACGGGCAATCTGAGCAAGGAAGACGCCGTTCAGATGGCCTTTTTGCTTCTTGTTGCAGGAAATGCTACGATGGTCAACATGATTGCCCTCGGCATCGCCACGCTCCTCTAGCACCCTGACCAGCTGGCAGAGTTGAAGTCGGATCCCACAAAATGGGCTAGTCCCTTTGTGGAGGAACTGTGTCGTTATCACACTGCTTCAGCCATGGCGATGAAGAGAACGGCCAAGGAGGACCTCGAGATTGGTGGAAGGGTATGGTTGTGGCTGTACACCGGTTACAAGCCACAAAAACTGTAAACTAATATTTTTTTTGGCAGTTAATTCGGGCCGGTGAGGGAATCATCGCGTCAAACCAGTCAGCCAACCGTGACGAGGACGTATTTCCGGATCCAGATAATTTCGATATGCATCGAACGTTTTCCAAAGACGCTTTGGGGTTTGGATTTGGTCCGCACCGTTGTATTGGGGAGCATCTCGCTAAAACTGAGTTGAGAACTGTGTTTGGTAAGTGGCTCCCTGTTCACAGTTGCGATAAGGAAATTGGTTTCACTGACGTCATGTAATGATTTTGCAGCCACAATCTTTATCAAGGTTCCTGATTTGAGGTTGGCTACGGCTATGGGTGAGCTGGGGTGTACGCCGTTGGAGAGGGACGTTGGGATTATCAAGTTGCCCATGACGTGGTGAATTTTGGGTGAACTTGTCAAATATTTTGGGGAGAGGGAATCTTACATAGCGTATTACACGGTTGTCAAAATGAACAAACCAATTTTTTCCCTCGAGTATATGTTTTTCTAAACTTGTAAACTTTGCCGTGACAGAAAAGAAGGGAAAAAAAAAAGAAGAAAAAAGGAAAGGAAGGGAAAGAAAATACGGTACATGTAAGTCACCAAGAGTTAAGAATGGAGACAATATGTTAAAATTGTCACTTTTAATCTGTATCTGATAAAAATTGTGTAGATATCTGAAGTGTTGACCACGGCGACGCCTCCACTCCTTGCTCGATATGATGCGGTCATCAACATATTGAGGCGTCTTTTAAATAGAAATATGGTTTGCCAAATAGTCAATAGAGGTTTTATAAACCGACAATGTTGGATTCGGGGGTGTACGATATGAAACTCAAATTTATTTTCTTGATCAACTAGGACTTTGAAGTTTTTGTCTTCTTTGCATCCAGAAAACCAACCTCATGATTTGTCTTTATTTTTGGCAAGGTCTTCTTCCATCACCCGTTTGAATGACACACCAACAATCCACTCTCCTCAACTTCGAGTGTCTTTTACAGCCTTACGGGTAACACTTGACTTGTTAGGATTCACGTGATTGAAGGCACGACGATGTGGCTGGGATGAAAACGAGAAACTTCGAAAAACAGGAAAAACACAAAACAAAGTTGACGAGGCTGGAAACAATTCCATATTTTGGGTTTTGACGCCGTCACTTGAAGTCACAGTGAGTCAGCGACTGATTGCCACCAATAGCAACGATTTGCACAGTTTGATGACTTGTGGTATCTTCTTGAAATCCAGGAGCATTTATTATTTTTGCACACCGTTAAGTTTTCCCTTTTATGTTCGGATGCTGTCACCCCAAAATCTAACCTCTGGGTCAAATCTAGCGACAGAAATATTTTCACACCGCTGTACCATAAAGATGGAATCATATATCGTCAGGAGGCAATGCCATCTATTTGTTGGAGATAGTTCCCAGTCAAGCGTTTCTTTCTTCATGATATAGATTTAACGTTCTTTTGCAAACGCTCTGTCCATCGACCTCTTTTCCTTTTCACACCGGCGCCGGCTTCCTGTCGTCTAAGCAACCCTCGTCCAACCAGCCGCTGCAGCTTTTGCCATGCGCAAACAGCTTTTTGCACTGCAGCGAATGCGGGTCCACCGCCTTTGGTTTTATTTCTGTTCGGTGTGTTAGGCCATCTTCAATTTCTTTCCTACAACTATACCCGACAGTCCAACACCCCTTGTCCCCAACCATAACGACATGACACCCTCCGGCGATGACGATCCCGAAGCTTGGGCAGTTCACCTTTACGAAAACTGCGCAAGGCCAGTCGTTGATCTTTTCATATGCACAAAATGGAACATGGGACAAGAGCTTGATGCCACCTTGCTGGAGTTAGCCGATGGGAACGAGAATCTCGTGCCGCACATCATCCGAGAACTTGTCGACGCCGATGGGAATACCTTATTTTAGTGTGCTGCCCGCCACGGAAACTACGGTATGCAGTAGCCCATAAATACTCTATAACGATGCGTAGTGACTAATTCCATGCTGCAGAGATTATTGATCGACTTCTCACACACCTCCGTTGGTTTCGAGAGACATACAATTTGGCGACCGATGGATCAGCCTTCAAAAAAATAAACAAAAATGGAGACACGCCGATCAACCTCGCTGCTCGCTATGGACACAAGCACACTGTTCAAATCATGATACTTGAGAATAGGTTGCCGGATCAATGGCATTCGAAGGCAATGACTGCTACATTGCTCATCAAAACGGAGGAAAACAGACACATGGCCCTTGATTGACACAACACTCTGCACATGCAGCAGGCCAACAGCGACCAACGCACTGTGCAGGACCCCAAAGCCCCGCTCCAACGATTATGAAAGCTCCATTTGGTAGACATTTTGGTTGATGGTAAATACATAGATACCGAGTAAAACCTGCCGTGGGTAGGTAGAAATTTGCCTCACGTTTTTACATAAAACAAACTATTCCCCTCATTATATATAACTTCTTAGTTCTGGAATAATACACCTAGATTCCATTCTAGGTTGAGAGACGTTTTTGAACACGATGGCAGTTCTCCCTATCATACGGGACCTATGTAGCCGACCGCGAAGGACACAGTCTGTTTCATTGTGCTTCCCGACATGGCAATTATGGTATGCACAAGTCCATATCGTACCTGAAAACAAATCTAATGATTGACGCCATCCTGCAGAAATCATTGATCGCTTACTGACACACCTCCGCTGGTGTCCTCAAACCTACAATTCGGCCACTGATGGCTCAGCCTTCCGACAACAAAACTTAAATGGAGATACACCAATCCGCCTAGACGCCCGCTACGGGCATAAATACACGCTAGATATCATGATTCTCGAGAAGGGTATGGCAAATCAATCACATTCGAAGGGGATGAGCGCCACCGATTTCATAATATCGCAAAAGGATAGAGACACTGCACCTGGTGGAGGCGAATACAGCACCGAAGTACCGAGCATATATAGCTGCCATAGCTTTGAGCGTTGATGGAGAGTTGGGTCATGGAGTTGATCCTGCCTTCTAGAATTGAAACCAGGAGTTATGAGCTGGACTTGTGTGAGAACTGCAAGCACAAAAGGAAAGGAGAGTTGCGGACAGTTTTTGATGAATTGAAAGGCTTGGTTTGAACATTCGATACTAATTGATATTGATATGGAGATGCGGGCTACGAAGATAACTTGGAGGGAGACAGTGGGGGGCTTCAGATTTACACCGGTTGATGGGGTCTTGGAGGGGATTAAGAGCAAGAATTATAAATAAAGCCAAGTGAACTAAATTGATCTATGACTACTACCAATATGTTTTATCAAAATTGATCGCCTGTCTGATACCTAGCTCATCTCGGACCATCCATGTCGTGCGCGCCGGCGTTTGTGCCTAGCTACCTATAAATACAGTAGCCCTTGTAGCTGTTCAAATCCTCCTCAGTGTCACCCTTGTAGTCACAATCCTCGTAGAGGCAGGTGTGGTAGTCTCTTTCTCTGTAGTGGCACCACCGGAGGTGTTTTTTATAGTCCTCAGCAGTCTTGAAGGGCTCCTTGGAAGAGTGAGGGCACCCGGGGCTGGGGCAATACAAACTTCTTTCGAGAGCCATTTTATTTTGGAAAAGATTATTACGAGCGGGTTGTAGTTTTGGGGAGTGAGATAGTGTGTGTGTGTGTATGTGTGTGTTTGAGTGTTTTTGGAGACCAAGAAATTGAGCAAACTTATACATTTTTACATGTGGTCATTGCGCGCGGATTTACACACAGATCGGTGGTGATCTGAATTTTTGAAGTGTTCGTATCAGTTGTGCCATTGTGCTCTGTGTCTTTAAAAAAATTGAATGACTCTGACTCTTGATACACGCAATGTGTAACCTGAGGGGCTGATAGTCGGGATTGGTAGCTTATCAAGATAAGGGACCCAAGATCTGTGGCGAGATTTACAAGAGGATTGAGATGAGCCTTGATGTGTAGAAGAGCGCGATGGCGTGGAATAGGTATTGCTTTTGGCAGAGCACTCCGTTCCATTACTTTGTGAGAGCTCTAGCAATCAATTATCAGAACCCCAGTATCTCATGGAAATGACACAATCATAAATAACAAAAAGGGCAGAAAAAGCGTGATACCTCAGTTGGTGTCGGAAGCCTTGATGAAAATTGATCGAATTGGACCTCAGAAATGTTGGGTTTATTGAAGAAAACCTTGAATGAAATGTTCAGAAGCAAGCTTCGTCTATTGAGACCGAGCCCGGTCTGTGGGTGTATACCTGGGCCAGTGACCAGTCGAAGGAGAGCTCATTCTCTTCCTACATGTGGAAGGTCTGGGTGGTTGTGGGTGATTGTGAGTGATTGTGAGTGGTTGTGGAAGGTGGTTGTGGAAGATCTGGGAGCTGTGGAAGGTGTGGAAAATATATGCGTCCCGGTGGTTGTGCGCAGCGGGTCTGGGGCTTTTGGTACTTGCCTGCCCCCATCAGATTTCGCTTCATTTCTCTGATCAAGCAGACATTAGAACTTGTTGAGGTTCCAGGTGACAAGTTGTGTCGATCAAGGGGAAGTGGCAGATGCGGACTTGTCACTTTCTTGTGTGACAGGCAGCTGCTCCCGTTCTCGAGGAAATGCTCACCCGGTCGAAATCGGGAGTTGAAGGAAGGATAGGTCAATGTGGTTTACGGAGTGTTCTGTGTCCACTCCCGAGCAGCGTGAAGGTGGTAGTTTCTAATGTTCCATGTGAGAAAGAACGAATTCTGAGGCGCCAAGCCTTTCTCCAATGACTTCTCAATGCCAAAAAGAGTAGTAGCTGCTTTGTTTATTCCCACCTCCCATAACTTTAAGGATGGGGAGTAACAAAACCGTCAACATCAACCACGCAACGAGAAGCGACAGATTTCATATGTTCTTGACTTTCCCAGAACGACAAGGGACGGGCTTCCGTCATCCTCCACAACCATAATTTGTGGTTGCTGACATTGCCAAAAAGAGTTGGAGACTCCTTTCTCGTGTATGTCGTTAGACGGGACTTTGCAGTAAATGGGAGCCGACAAGGTCGGTACCTTCTATTTTTTTATTTTTTTTGGGTTGTCATTAGCTCAAATTGTCAGTGACAAGTCTTCGACACACAATTTACAGGCAGGGACTGTTCATCATGGATTGGGGATTTATTCCAAACGTCCCATTCCAGCTCTCTCTTCTTCTCTTCTCCCCTTCTTGTCTTTTCTCTCTATTCAAGGCCTTCTGTTCAACGCATACACACATTCTGCTTTAACTCTCTTCTGGCACAAAAGCAATAATCATGGCGTTTTGGACGCCCTTCGCGGTCGTCATCGTCCTTTGTACCTTGATTTATATGGTCCCTTCTTTCCGACGAATGTCGGCTCAACTTTGGCCGGCTGTGTTTGGTCAGCCCGATTCTGCCGAGGCTGCCTTGTTGCAATCGGTCGTCAATCATTTGGTTGCTATGTCTTCCAAGATGGCGACCGCCCAGGCGCAAAAGACTATGTCTGATGCACTGGTGGAGGCCTCTACTGCTCTGCAGAAGATGGCTCTTGCGTCGGAGAATGTCTCTACTCATGTGGAGAGTAGAGGTTAAGGCCAGTCACAATGTTCAACGGGAGGTGAAGGATCTCCTTCAACCAATCACCCTTGACGTGGCTAGGCTCAAGCTCGAAGTGGTTCGCATCCGTTTCGAGCTGTCAGATCGTTCGGCTCTGCGTTCCAGTCCCGAGCTACCTCGGTGCCGTCTAGGCCGCATGCGTAAGCTGTGGCCCCACCCATCCCGAGAATGGGTGGTGCCTTTGGAGATTCTGACCCTTATTTTTATACGTCATTTTTACAGATCTCCAGAAGTACCCCGACGATGGGATCGCGCCTTGACGTGGCGTCGGGGCTCGGCGAGCATTTTGTTTTGCTACCGCCAAGACGATCCCACAAGAAGGCGGTATCTCCGTCTCTTTCCTTTTCAGTCCTTGTGCTAACAGTGGACAGTGCCAGCCTATCCACGCCTTCAGTTCCAGTGCCTACCACGTCGATGCAGTTCATCCCGTCATGGTTGAAGATGGAGTTGTGTGGACGCTGCGTGATGGGATGGGTAAAAGGACTGGGTAAATCGGGGAGGAGGATGTCTTGAGAGGGATGGAATGTAATTGTGTATGAAATTGAGTACATGCATGGATGAGTATTGATCTTGGGCCTTGTTATATGTGTTCTGAATGTTTGTGACGGTGATACTTGTGTCTTTTAATTATTAATATGCCCTCGTCACATAGAAAAAGCCTATTCGAATGAAAATATGCGTAGTATAAGAACAAACCCCGTTTAAAAGGGGGAACATATGCTTCTCCTGATATATAGGTATACATTAGGACACTGCCTCTTTCCACATTCGCCTGGCGCAGCCCGCGCCATAAGTACACAACCCTGGTAAACCTTCATATTTCCGAGTTTTATTCATCCCCCAGTTCGTAATCATACGCCATTCGGGATCCTGTGGCGAGCGACCAGCTCCAAGCTGATGGTATGAATTGATAGTGATGACCCAGCACGCCGTGGTGCCTTTTTCCTCGTCATTGTCAATCGGCCGCCGTTCCACTGTCGTATCATAGTCGGTAATACAATGGGGGCAACATTCCACCGCGTCCCTGCATGGCTCGACAAAGCCAGTCGTAGTAAGAGGATAAAGTGCCCTGATGAGATGTCGCTGAGGGGATCCTATGGCTACATGCGCGCAAATGTACACAGTTGTTTCGTCGAGCCAATGTCGTACTTCCTGGTCGCTCCCACGGTCCAAATAAAAGGTTCGAGTGGCACAAAGAAACAACTTATCTTGCAGAACCTTGGCTGACAGTATTATACTCCAGTAGCAGTTCGGGTTTTGAAAGAAATCCTCTCTTTTTCTCATATTGAAGCTTTCTAGCGGCAAGCCGTTTGGTAGATCCAGAAAATGTCGGTTCATAACCAGGCGGACTTGACGGTAACTAATTATGATGTAGGATACATTAAAATTCAGGTTGAGGAGATTAAGCCGGCATTTTTTGAGTCTGGTAGATTCAAATGGGTACACAGTTGGACCCTGGGACCTGTGCAAAAAACGGTGTAGGATATGGCAGGTGTGGCAATAGTACACCTCGTGTCCGTGATCCTTCTCAAGAAGGAGCATGAAAGTTTCATGATCTGAGGGATTTATGAGCGCTTGCTTGAGTTTTGTCTGATGGTACTGAGCGATGAGGCAGCGTAATCCTTTACATGTGAGCGAAAGCGCCAAAGCCGATTGGTCAGATAGGTGTTCCTCGCAGAGGAGGAGGATTATATCGACTGGTACTTTCGAAAAGGCTAGCTCGGGCTCGGTCGCAGTTGTGGGCGGTGGTTTATCCTTGTGTCGACGTGACAAACAAAACGGCAAGCTGCAATTTTGGCCCATTGTTCTCGGAGTAAAATAGCAAGGAGGGAAGAAGAACAAAAAAAAAAAAAAAAAAGAGGTTACAGTGGGCGAAATTCTGGCATTATATACGGTACGCAATTTTTGGAACTATTGAGTCCAAATTCATGGAAGGCTAAGGGTGTGTGATTGGCAACCAGGGGGGGGGCTATTGGGGCTCGGCGTGCTTACCGACTGTAAGCCGAGACTATGAGCTGCCCAATAGATGTCTTTTAAACTCACATCTCGCTCACGGTTGGATTTCCATGACCAATTATGTTCTTTCGTGGCATGCACCCCTCGTCTTAGCTCTGTACTGCCTCTTCACGTGATATTGAAGCGCATAATATTGAACCTAAAGCAGTTAAATACATGATAGGAGAAGCCTGAGCTGTGAGGTATTTAATAACAGTGAGTTAGAACGAGAGAGGTTGATGAACATTTCATAATAAAACATCAGAAACATGGACGTCGACTCTGTCATCGAGCAGCTGCGCACCGTCGCCTCCCAAGCCAACAATGAAGGGCGTGCTAAACTGTTGAAGGCGTTTGCGGAGCTTCAACCAACACTCGAGGGACCAAAGGGATTGTTTATGCGTCTTCCCTCAATCGTAAGAGTGCAGTCAATTTCATAGCTAAAAATCATAATTAACCCTTGATGCTCCAGCGCTTCCTCGTTCCCATAATCAAGCTCGGCCAAGACCTCAACATCTTTGCCTCTCTCGCCCAATCCTCCCCCAATCCACTCTCATCCCGACAGCTCGCAGCCAAAGCCCCGGTCTCCACTGCCTCCCCCGTCCTGGTATTGCGCATCACCCGACATCTTGCCTCCTTATTCACCGTCACGCAAACCGGCCCCGATGCGTTCACCGCCAACCCCACCACCCATGTGTTGGCAACAACAGGAGCTGATGGTGCAATGGATATGCTGATGGCAGCTCGCGGGGAAGTTGCCGACACGATCCCTGCTTTCTTCAAGAAGAACGGCTATCAGGACGTCACAGACGAAGCCCACACGCCCTTCCAAATGGCTTTCAAGACGGAAAAGACATGGTTCCAACACATTAGTGATAGTCCGGGACTATCGCAAAGCTTTTACCAGCTCATGCTGCTTCTCAAAGAAGGCGATCCGTGGTATAAAGTCTTTCCCTTCGAAAAGGAGATTGAAGGGTTCAGGCCAGCGACTGTCCTTGTTGACGTCTCTGGAGGGGTAGGCCAACAATGTGTTGATCTAATCGCCGGATTTCCGCACTTGAATCTCAAGGGACGTCTGATACTCCAGGACCTGCCTGAAATGATTGGCTCGTCGGTAGTTAGGTATGAGGGTGTGGAAGTGCAGGCGAGGGACCTGTTCACGGAGCAGCCAGTCAAGGGTGCGAGGTTCTATTACCTCCGCCAGATTCTTCACAACTGGCCTGATGACAAGTGTGTTGAGATTCTGAAGAGGTTGGTTGAGGCATTTGATGACGAGTCACAGATTCTGGTGGATGATATAGTCTTGCCTGATCAGGGGGCTTCGGCTCTGGCGACTGGGTATGACATACTGATGATGACGTTTATGGCGGCCAGGGAGAGGACTGCCTTGGACTGGAATAGGATTTTTGATGAGGCTGGACTCAAGATTTTGGGGACTCATGTTTATGCGCCAATTTCAATGTTTGCAATCACGCAGGTTGGGAGGAAGTAGATAGATACCTAGGAATGGGAGTACATAAAGCCATGTAATGTTGATGACTGCCACATACGACCACAGACAGTAGAAAATTCGGGATCCCGTCCGCTCTCCCATAGACAAGCTACTGATCGCCAGACTAGTACTCAGGTGGGTGACCACTGGGGAATCCCTGGTGTTGTATGTTTTTTTTTTTTTTGGGGGGGGGATCCATTTTTGACTCCATTCGCAAGTCTTGGCACCCATGACGGAAATTCCATCCCATCCATGTCAACCTCAAAATTCATAATCACCCTTTATCATATCCCCCGCCCTCTCAGCAACAGCAATCACCGCACTATTCAGCGTAGCCTGCGGTATCAGCGGAAAAATACTAGCATCCACCACCCTCAACCCCTTAATCCCATAAACCCTAAACCGTTCATCCACCACCCCGCCCTCTCCCCTAGGCATCATGGCACAAGTCCCCGAAAAATGCGAAGCAAGAAACGCAAACTCCCTGATGAACCCTTCTACGTTCCTTTCGTTTAGTTTGTAATACCCCGGCTGAAAGACGGTGCCGTTACCTTCCAGATACTCGGAAAATGGCCTTGTGGAGGCTATTTTCTGTATTTGGAGCATGAAGGCTTTGGTAATTTGGATGTCGAGGGGGTGGGTTAGGTCTTGCGTGTCGACGGTGGGTAGGATGTGGGGGTTGGATGATTGGATGTGGACTGAACCGCAGGAAAAAGGACGTTGAAGGAGACCGTGGATGGTGATGTATCTGTCTTGGGGGGTGGTGCCGGGTGGACTGGCGTAGGCGCGGGAGGTGTCGTTGTACAGCCAAGGGGTCATGCCGCCTGCCACGAAGAGGATTTGTACTGCTGGGGAGGGGTTGGAAGAAGAGGTTAGGGAGGAGTGGATGAGGGTTTGTTGTTTGGTTTTTGGGGGGACGAGGGGAGGGATTTTGAGGTTGAGCTGGGAGAGGGTGAGGAGGGCGGAACTGGCGTTTATTACGGTTAGGGGACCGGTTTTTGTAGTGAGGAATTGGGTTAGTGCTGATTGGAAGGCAAGGGGTCGAGGAGGAATTCCCCTGTTGTTACTGATGGGATGGCTTTGAATCTGGTGGCTGTGTTAGGTGTCATTGAAGAGAGAGGATCAAGGGGGGATTTTCTCACCCGAGAGGTACCATGATGTGATTTTGGTAGTTCTCTCCTACGTTTGGGTTGTGGACCAGTGTCTTGATGCCCAACCTTTTCAGCAGTTTTTGGTCTCCGATGCCTGAGAGTTCGAGCAGTTTTGGGGATGCTAGGCCTCCCAGGGAAATGATAACTTCTTTCCGGGTATTGGCTTTGTACTGAATACCATCTTTTTCGTATCGTACCCCTGTTGCTGTAGGGACTCCCCTTTTGTTTTTGTCTAGATGTACTTTTGTGACGAGAGCACCGGTTATGACCTTCAGATTTCGGCGAGTGGTTGCCAACTGGTAATATCTGGATCCTGGATAGCTCCGCTCTTTCGTTGCTGGATCAATGTTGAATGGGTTGGAGAATCCGCCCGTCGTCTTTCCTCCTCGAGGGTCTCCGGTAGCCCCTAGACCCAGATTTTCAAATGTTCGAGGCCAAGCTTCTGAGATAGGTCCATATAGAGATGGGAAAGAGTTCATAATTGGTCCGTGGTGGCCGTGAACTGGTGGGTCAAGAAACGATAGGTTGAGATCGACCACTTGCTGTGATGAAGGTTTCACAAAGGTCTCAGACTTTTGGTAGTATGGCTGGAGTCTATCCCAGGACCATCCGCGATTTCCGAGGGCGCCCCAGTCATCAATGTCTCGGCGGTTGGCGTGTGTCCAGACAAGAAAATTGACGGCGCTGCCTCCTCCGAGGCCCTTGCCGGATATGATAGCGTGTGAGCGGTTGTTGAGACCTTTCTGAGGTGCAGTGCGATGCTCCCAGTGGTAACTAAGATCTCCATAGAGCGAACCAAATAGTGCAGGAGCTTTAACCCTGATGTCACCAGCATGGTTGGTGCCAGCCTCAAGGACCAACACTTTGAAGTCGGGATTCTCGGAAAGACGAAGAGCTAGAGTGAGACCTGCAGTTCCGCCTCCAGAAATTATAAAGTCCCATGTTTGTTCTGAGACTGCTGCTGTCGTACATGCAGCGAATGTCGAGATAACAGGAAATAGAAAAAGCATCGTGGTGGGTGGTTCCTAGCAGGGCAACTGCCGGTTGTCATTAAAAAAACAGCCCCCTAAGTATTTATAGTGAATTCTTTCGTCAGCTGTGAATTGCTTACTAAAAGCCACCGGAAGTAAGTTCGGGAGTTTTCAATCAATAGCGGTATGTTGTGAAACCAGCGCATGCGGATTCGGAATGTGAGGACCAATAACTCAGCTGAGGTCAGATCAAGCAAAGGATGGTGAGGAAACGATGAGATTCATGATACCAACGGAGAAAAAGACCATAATAGACACAATCAATAGCCCGAGCGTATATTTTGCTGTGTACTACTCTGCTTCTTCTCCTGAATGGCGTCTGGTACCGGTTTCTTTTTTTTTCTTCTTTTTTTTCTTGCGAATGTAACATAGTTACCGGCCAAGTATCGGGAATGCGATCAAGTCAACGGCGGTATTCCTTTCCATTTGTCCAAGCCTGTAATACCCTTCCTCAACACCACCATCACGCTCTTCAGGAGCCCACCACTCCGTCACAGTCTTGCTTCCCGTAACAAAGTCAAAATTCGCCAACATTCCATCACGATACCACCCGTAGACCTTATCCATATTTTCCTTGTAGACATGGGCAGTTTAGGTCTCGAAACCTGTAACCTCGAGGACTCGGGCATCGGATGACCACTGATTCAACCCTGTTTGAACAATCTCGTTCTGATTGCTCCCAAACACCCAAAATGCGGCAAGTAGGGCGTGTCCGTGTTCTCTCAAGGGGGGCATTGGCGTCCGTAGAAAGCCCACTCCTTTGAAAAATTCGGTGTTTTGTAGATGGCCAAGGCTCGTGCTGTTTTGTAGGCCCAATTTTTGATATATCCTGACCCATCTTCCGAGTTTGTCTGAAGTTTCTCGGCCAGCTGCGTTGATGAACCCGCCAGCTTGTCCCAATCAAGTCCCTTTGTATTGTTTTAGATGCGTATAGATGCCTGATGTCGGCGTGGCGAAAAGGACACTTACAGATTAAGTACAGAACTTGCTATTCTGGGTAGGGCAGGGCCACCATTTTCGGGTACCTCGACAGTGCGGGGCGCTTTGTCCCAGCCAGGTACTCGGTACAGTATCTCACCTGCGGGCCGGCCCCC
>MU865362.1:0-138791 GCA_033297215.1 Podospora fimiseda
GCCCGCAGGTGAGATACTGTACCGAGTACCTGGCTGGGACAAAGCGCCCCGCACTGTCGAGGTACCCGAAAATGGTGGCCCTGCCCTGCCAAATTGGGCACCCAGAACAGCAAGTTCTGTACTTAATCTGTTTTTTTTTTTTTTTAAAAAAAAAAAAAAAAAAAAAAAAAAAAATCACAAAGAACGGGGGGAGGGAGGGGTGTTCAAATACAGATATCTTGCGCCATTCCCGGACTGGCTCAAGGTGAAAAAAAAAGACATTTATTATCATTATATATCCAATAAAATCCGCGCTAGTATAATATCCTGGGCTCATGTAACGGCGACGCTTCAAAATCGCACTCTATCCTCGCTTTATCATTAAGCCAACACCCCTCGTCCGAAATAAATATCGAGTCCTTTGTATGCGCCACCTCCTGCCGACTCACTCTCGCCTCGTCCTTTGGAATCCACAACTTCGGCGCCGGTTCCCACATCTCTGGCGGCCAATACGCCCTCTTCACGTAGTCATCCGGCAACTTTGGGTCTACCGGTTCCGGGTTGACCCGTGGCTTCAGTGTTCTGTAATCCTGATAAACCTCAGGATGAAAAAACTTCATAATGACGTTTGCTTCCCGTGTCGGATCTGGCGTGATCATGATCTTGATTTGTCTCAAAATGCGAGTGAGACCAGAGTCTTGATCCTTGTTGAACCTGCCCTTTATCGCCGCTTTGGTCCAGTCTCTGATGGCATACTTTAGGCTGCTCCTTCCTTCAATCCCGCGCATCTGCATATCGGTGTCGAGGTCGTGATGCGGTTTGACGTGCGATTCGTCCCTAAAGTCATCGTCCATGTTGTAATAGTCGTCCGCCAGGCCTCCAGTCGTTGGTGGCACGGTCGAGTCCTCATTTGTTCCCATCTGGACATCCGTGTTGTAATAGTCGGCTGCCAGTCCGCCAGAGCTTTGTAGCGGTGGTAGGATACCTGTCGATTCTTCTGGCGTCTCTTCCGCGGCAATTTGTTCACCAGTGTCCTTCTCAAGTGCAAGGGTTCGGGGGAGGTTGTACAACAAAGGAGACAATGCTCTGCTGAGTGAAGTGTGAACCAGTGCGGTAAAGATGAAGAATACGAGCATGAGCATCAGCGGTCCGATGCCCTTTTGCAGAGCAAAAAGACCAATCAAGCAAAGCTCTGCCAGGTATAAGCCAAAAAGCAGCTGCATTAACGCTCGTGGGTAGAAGAGTCCCTTGGTGTCATAACGGGAGTCAAAGACGTAGATGATGCAATACCGGTAACACCACATGATGAAGAACATTCCGAGTCCGGCGAAAATAAGGATTAAAGGAGCGATGCAAGTATAACTGAGAGCTGCAATGGTGTCAGTCTCTATTTTTTATGACGATATAAAAATAAACTTACCAATAACACCAAGATTGGTGAACCGTGGGTAATCTGCTCCCCAGTGCACCTCCTTCAGTTTTCGCCATCGCCGGTATCCCTTTCTCGGATTCACAGTCGTCTTGGCAAAGAGCTGATGGCGAAGCAGCTCGCTGAAATTTGCCATGAGCGTTGCGCCGGCACCCAAACACTGAACCAGGATGTAGGACAGGTAAAAATTGGAGGCTTTGGGCAGGTTCTCGGATAAAAGGTCCGGAATAGACATTGGATCCTTGAGAACTTTGGCGAGGGCGGCAGAAACTGCGGAGGAAAGGGTGGTGATCAGAAAGACCTGAACGACTTGGAAAGCAAAGTAGGCATGCTGAACATAAAGCTCAACCAAGGCATGCGAAGGAACACCCGCAACACGGGCGCAACCTCTGAGGAGCCAAGGAACAATTGACATGAGCCATGACAGAGCCAGAGCCGGCAGAAGGCCTTGAATAACCGAAAGAATGACGGTCGGCATCTTGAGGATGAACTCCAAAAAGAACACCATTTCCACGAGGTTCTTGAGCTGAGAGATTGTGCCCACAAATACCGAAGGAATAGACCAAAAGATGACGGCGGCCGCAACAACTGCCATCATGAAGAAATCTCGCATGATTTGTTCCCACCATCGAATGCGCAATGAGCTCCAAATAACCTCATCTGGCCGAAGTCCAATGTACCGAGGTGACATGTGCAGCGGTTGGTGATGAGGAAGAATTTGGAAGGCGAGTTGGGCGCTTGTTTGCGAGTCGAATTCGATAAAAGCTGCGTTTAGTGGTGTGCCGTCACCCGCCTTGTATTTCCGACGAAGCTTCCAAATGTCCCGGTTGAGAACTTTTAACCGCGCTCTCATCCATCTGATGGTGTCGACTCGACGAACAAAGTTTCTCAGAGGTCGGTGATGGGGCCGGGCTTCGGCCGGAATCCAGAGTGAAGCCACGGAACCTCGGACATCAGGCAATGAAGGGTCGAGGCCATAAGGATGGGTGTACTCGGGATCGACTGGCTTTTCGGTAGGGCTATTGAGCGTTGTGAGGCTGTCCAGGACTGATAATTGACGCTCGGCAAATGAAATTGTGGATTCGACCTGTCCCTTTTCTGTGTCCTTTTCGTCTGGGACCGCCGATGATGGAGCTGGTGACTTTGCACACCCAGAGTTTACACCAGCTTCTGCCCCTCCTTCGGTTGATGATGGCGGTTGTGGTAGCGCCGACGATGACTTGGCCGCGACGGCTTGCTTCTTGAGAAACTTGTTGCGAGCCATGTTGGCCAAACGGATGAGTCGAATCTCGGCCTGTTCTAGCTTCTCTGCGGCTTCTTCTCTGTCTTGCATGAGACCTTGCAGGTCACTGATATCTTTGGGGATCCAGATATTCTTTGCCGAATCACCAAACAGTTTGCGCAGCTTCGCCTCATCGACATAAGGCTTCGGGATGCACGTAAACAAGACAGTTCGCGACGAGAGCCGCTGTGAGTAATTTGGTGAAAGAAGATAGGCCTGACGGAGGTTGATGTAGTAAATGCACTCTCGACAAACCATAAACAGAACAAAGCCAAAGAAGCACCAAGCCACAACCACATGGGCGTAATACTTTGATGCCATCTTGATGTTTCCGATCGTTAGTCTATCGAGCTGACTGCTTTCACCGCCACCTGTGCCATTGACGGGCAGCAAGATGGGCCAAGCGATGCAACCGCCGACGAGACATATCGTGGAGAGGACTCTGAGAAAGCGGAGAAACAAGAAGGAATCGAGGGTGCAGTTATTGAGAATGTAGGTGTCGTCGATGGCCAGGAACGGCTTGATCCAATTGAACCAGCCATTAGGAAGTTGGGGACTGGGATTCTCGGGTGTCCGCAGCAATGGTATGGTCCTTGGTGCATACACTCGAGGACAGTGGCGTCGGAAAGTAAGGAAAATGCCAAAGCAAATGGCCGAGAAAATGAGAATTGGCACAAAGGTGGTGGCTAATGAACCAAGTGAACCAGCTTCGGCATCAGGGTTGACATTTATCAGATTACCGGTAGTGCCCAAGGTGCCAGTGCTGTTGCTGTCGTTGCGCGTGGATCCAATTCTCCCATCTTCGGTCTGGCTCTGTTTTGTTGTTTGTATGTCAGTTTCCACGGCGGGTTCATTGAGTTTTTTTTTGGGGTAACATACAGGGAGATCGGGCAATTTTAGGGCGCGCGATGCAAGATGGTGAACAGGGCCCGGTAAGCTTGTCCAATCCATCATGATGGTACAGCAGCAACATCAACATCAACAAATGCAAACAAAAAGAACATTCTGCAATGCAATCGTTGAATTTGTCTAATATGGAGAGGGGCGAAGGCGGACGGGAGCAAGGAACATGTGCATTTAAATTTAGTCTTGCAGCAGTGGGAACCGATGCATTGAGTGTCTCATTATTTTTTCTCCTCTCTCAGCGGGCCGTTCCAATCAACGTCGGCGACGTCTTGCCGTTGCTGCAAGTGCAAGCCACATGAGGGGCTGGAGAAAGGGGAAATTTGATTTGAAGACAGGGGAGAGCCAGTGAAGACTTGTGGGTACGGATACTCGGAGCCCTCACAGCTTTACTTTTTTGGGCTAGATTTTCAAGGATGTGACGATAAAAGGCAAATTCGTTTTTGCCATCCAAGAAACGGGTTTCCCGAAAGGGTGGAAAGAAACGGTGATGAATGATGATGCTGATGATGTTGTCGTGTTGAGGAAAAAATGGAAATGATGGGGAGAAAAAGCAGCGACAAAAAGGTGCCGTTGGACTGCAAAACCCGCCAGAAAAAATCACTGATCTTCACTGCAGTGGGTCAATAATGCAATTGTTTCGGGCTCCTTTGTCCAATCATGTTTCGTTCCACGCGAGAAATCCATCACCTCAACAAGCCACCGATGTAACATGATGGGCGAAAAAAAATACATTCTGTGGTCACCTGGACTGGTTCATTTTTGTTGCTGACCGCTTTAAACGAAAAAAAAAGAAAAGAAAAGAAAATGATTCAAAGTTTCAGATACCGAGATCTCCAAATCGATCGGGATGAAGCCGTGGGGATCCATTCCGCCCGCCCGGGTTCTGAGGTGGGATGGGGCAGCGCTAATCAAGCAAGCCTTAGCGCCAGATTGCTTGCTTACAGTGGAACATCCCCAGGCATCCCGCTCAGTAACCTGGAAGGCATTCAATATTCCGTAATCGGACTGGATTCCAAAAGTGAGCTTCCATGTAGCCTATTTCTCTTACTGAACTCCATCAGCCAATTAATCCAGATTTACAGTCACTTTGGCGGAGTGGTTAACGCGCAGCCCTGCTAAGGCTGTGTCTTCGGACGCGCAGGTTCGAATCCTGCAGGTGACGATGTTTTTTTCTTCTTTAAAAGAACAATCTTTTCTTTTTATCTTGACCTTTTGGTACCCAATCAATCACTATAATAAGGAGAGCCACAATCAAGCTTCACAGGCTCGGAGTTTCGGAGTTACCTTGACCTGCCTTTCAGGTTGTCTTGCTCAGGCACATGGTACCTATTTCTCCTCACTACTCTTTTTTCTCTCTAGGTTTCAGTTTTAATTTTATTTCCTTTTATCCATATGTTCTCATTCCTCTAAATCCCGGTCTTTCCGTTGACCGTTGCGTCGCCGTCAAAGTGCGAACTTTGTTTTCTTCACAGGCTTTTAATCTGTGGCTGTGGTTCAGTTTCTTTTATAGAACCGACATCAACTTAGCTGATGTTGATAAGGAGATTGAAGATTCCTTACCGGCACTCTTGACAAACGGTATATAATATGATAGATGTAGTAACTTTCCCGGCAAGCAATGACCTCCTGTATCTCCTACCCCCACATCCCCCCAGGCTCAATTACAATGTTTTCAAAACTTTGAGGTGAGGCATTACCATCTCATAAAAAATTATCGGAACGGCGAATCACTAGACTGCTTGAGTTTGGCAGTTACATAAATATTGAATCTCAATTCCAGGCGATGGTTTGCATCAAGCTGCTCAACCAGGAAGGTGGACGGGAAATAGGAATCACATCATGGTGTGGGGAGATCAACAATGGTAAACCCCCCACGCCAACTACAGGCTGGGCATATGCAAGGAGAAGATCGCAGATTAATGTCAAGTGGATTACTGTGAGAGAATAAATACAATTCCTGAGAACACGCTGAAAGAAAGCTTTTTGACAGTACCGCTGTCTTAGACTCTCATTCTCATCTCATTTCAAGATGCTGTTTTCTGTTGCAGTACTGGCCGCTCTCTTCCCGATTGCCCTTGCGGCCCCCTATTCTGAGGCACCACATGTGGCCAAGCGTGCTCCTCTTCATTCAGCCCGCAGTGGCAAGGCTATCCCGGGCCAGTTCATTGTCAAGTTTAAAGATGGTATCTCGTCGGATGCTGCTCTGAGAGCCACTGCTGCAAATATCAAAACCAGCCATATCTTCAAGGGCCCGTTCAACGGATTTGCCGCCGCTCTGAATTCGAAATCCCTCGAGGCCATCCGAAAACTTCCAGAGGTCGAGTTTGTCGAAGAGGATGCCGTCATAATCCCGGCAGACGACCTCGTGGTTCCCGGAACAGGCACAGGCACCGCTCCACGCGCCATCGTCACCCAGCTTGGTGAGCCCTGGAACCTTGCTCGCTTGTCTGATCCTACAGTCGGCTCAACTACTTACAGATATGATAGCTCGGCCGGAGCTGGAACTTGCTCATATGTCATCGACACGGGTATACAAGTCGCGCACGTCCAATTCGGCGGAAGAGCTACTTGGGGAGCCAATTTTGCAGACACCAGCAACTCCGACGGCGTTGGTCACGGTACGGCCGTGGCGGGAATTATTGGATCAACCAGCTACGGCGTGGCGAAGCAGACGAGGCTCATTG
This sequence comes from Podospora fimiseda, assembly GCA_033297215.1. NCBI lineage: Eukaryota > Fungi > Ascomycota > Sordariomycetes > Sordariales > Podosporaceae > Podospora > Podospora fimiseda. The sequence continues at coordinate 6,281 of MU865362.1, forward strand.
CTGTCAAGGTGTTGAACTCGTCCGGAGCCGGAACCACATCTGGTGTCATCAGGGGAATCAACTTTGTCGTCACTGATAAAGTCACTCGGAGTTGTCCTCAGGGCGTCGTGGCAAGTTTGGCGCTCGGAGGCGGTGCATCTGTCTCCATCAACACTGCCGTTCAGAATCTCGTCCTGGCCAATGTTTTGGTGGCGGTTCCTGCCGGCACCAGCGGCGTGCCCATTGCTACCTCTCCTGCTATGGAACCTCTGGCGTGCACTGTCGGTTCAACCACTCAGGCAAATGGTTGCTTTCCCGGGACCGACTACGGCCCTCTTCTCGATATCTGGGCACCTGGACAGAACATCATCACCACTACTCCAGGTGGAATTGTAAGCTTTATCTTTCCGGAATCATGATGGAATTAATTACTGACTTTGAAATCGAAGGGGACGTTGACAAGTGCCACTTTCGGAGCCGCCCACGTAGCTGGGTTGGGTGCCTATCTTCTCGGACTTCCGAGTGCCTTGACGGGGTCTGGTCTCTGCGCTTATATGCAATCGATTGCAATTCCAGGAGTATTAACCGGCGTACCTCCCAATACGGTGAACCTGTTGGCGCACAATGGATGGAACCTGCCTTGAGAAAGATACCGCCTATCAAGGCAGGGAGCAAATTATGTGTCAATCACAAGACCGACAAGACAATCAACTGTCGGTGAGATAGAGGAATTAAAGCTAGCAAAAACTCTAAAAAGTTTGAAACCAAGGAACCAATCAAGACATGACAGAAACAAAGAGAATTCCAAGCATTTCACCCTTTCAACCCTAACCCATAGCTTTTGCATTTGTCCAATTGACCAATGAGAGACCTCCAAATTGTCAGCAAAGTACCGTTGTCAGCAAGAACGGCCCTGAACGTCAGCGCAAGAACAAAGAAATGGGAGCTCTTTGATTGGTTCCCTACTTTTTAATATCAATTCCTCTCTCAGACATTTATTCCTACAAAAATCGTCACACCATTTGGGAGTCGCCTCAGTGGGGAGATCCAACAAGCAACAAGTATTTCACTTTGACACCCGGGGACTTCCTAGAATCATATTACGGATTTCTTCAATTCAACTCCTGTTGTCAATCGTCATCACCAATTTCTCTCTCTCTCTCTTTTTTTTCGAGGTATGTATTTTTTTAATTTTATTTTTGGAGCATCGCCACCGCATCACCAGCACCACTAACACACACTCTCCAGAACCCCCACAACGAGTAAACAACTTGAACCCCACTACACAACAACAACATCGAAAAATGGCACAACCATCATACTCTACAATTCCCAACCCACCACCAACGGCATCAACATCCTCAGATGAACGCCTTCCCCTACTCACCAAAAACAACATCGACCCTCAACCCCGCGACAGATCCCCCTCCCCATCATCATCAACATCATCACTCACAATCCCCTCCACAACCCGTTTCCTAGCAGACTTCACCCTCGGCTTCGCAGACGGCCTCACAGTCCCTTTTGCGCTCACAGCCGGTCTCTCCTCCCTAGGCAAGACAGATACAGTCATCTACGCCGGCATGGCAGAGATTTGCGCCGGAAGCATCAGTATGGGTATTGGCGGGTATCTCTCTGCAAAGGGAGAGTATAACCTTTCTTTGCAAGAAGAACAAGAAGAGGTGCAGTCGGACGAGGAAACGGTTATTGCTGTTCCGGAGGAACAGGAAACGAGTGTGGATTCTGCGGTGGAAAAGTATTTGGCTCCTTTGGAATTGGAAGAAGATGAGGAAATGAGAAAAGTTGTTGAAGGGTGGGTGAGAAAACGACCTGGGGTGATCAAGAGGATCATGAGGCAAATGGATGGGAAAGATGCGGAGGGTAGTGATAAGAGCAGTAGTACTGGTGGTGGTGGGACAGAAACGAGGGTATCATCATCGCCGCCTGCACCTTTGTTGGTTGGGATTTCTGTCAGTCTGGGGTATTTGCTCGGAGGTTTGTTACCGCTGTTTCCATACTTTTTCGTGGCAAAAGTAGGGGATGGATTGAAGTGGAGTTTTGTGGTTTGTTTGTTGGCTTTGTTTCTGTTTGGGTTTTTGAAGGATTTCTTCTTAAGCAGACAGCAGCAGAGTGAGAATTTGTGGAGGAAGGAAGGTGGACGAAAGAAGAGGGTGAGCTGGAGGGATGTGAGACGGAGTATGTGGGAGGGAACTCAGATGGCTTTGATGGGTGGTGTGGCTGCTGTTGCGGCGGTTTTGTGTGTCAAGGCATTTGAGGGGCTGGGGGTATAATGAGAGGAAATGGTCTTGTTTTTGTCGGTTTTGGGGATGAGTTCATGTATCACGAGCCCACGATGGTATTATTGATGGGTCTTTATTAAAGTTGAAAATAGACTTGATACCCTTTGGCGCAAATTGGCGTTGTAAATGGTTATGAAAATAAAACGTATAGAAAGAGTTAAACGTATGATCTGAAGTTAAAATATATGTCAGCCTCCGGGTGTAGCAATCCCAAATATCGGACCGGGGACTGTCATACCTTGTCATTCTGCCCACAATGCAATCCTCCGCATTCCCATCAAGTAGCTCAATGAAACAGTAAAACGTGGCAATAATTCCTTCCTCCCGCCTCAGTTACACATTGCACAGTGTCACCATCACCTCATGGATACCTCTGCACACCAGAAATCTGAGGATACGGAGTCTGCACGTAATTCGTGTACCTCGGCGTAGGCGGGAACCTCACAGGTTGTGGAACAGTCGTGAAACCCGCATCCGTCCGTCGCGCCGGCATCCCCCAAAACTGCTGCTGCTGCTGCTGCTGCAATCTCGGATCAACGTACCGCTGACTCATGCGTCTGGTATACCTCACTGCACGATCCGTCTCGCCACTTCCTGAGAAGGTGCTATCTGACTGAGAGTAATATCCGTTTGTGTAGACTACTCGAGTCGTTGTTCTCTCTGTTCTGAGGCGGCGTTTTCTTTGGAGGGCTAAACAGCAGCATAGGAGCATTACTAGGCCTGCGAAGCCGAGGACGGAGCCGAGGATGGCGCCTAGTTGTTCTGAGGAGAGGTCGGCGTTTGGTGCTGGGGCCATGATTGGTGGTGCGCCGGCAGGAATACTAGCAGTGGAAGTGGTTGACTGAATAGTAGAAGTGGGATCTTCTTGTCCAAGAGTGATGATGGCAGTTATTGTTATTGTCGCTCGGGTGATTATTTGGGTTACGATGACTTTGTTTTGGTGGAGGGGATCAAATTCCTGGGTTGTTTTCATAATGAGCTTGACAGACAGGGGGGGGGGGGGAGGAATGGAAAGGGAAGTTATATGGAGTGGTTAATTGGGGATGGGATGCCTGGGCCTTTTTCCCCTCCCCGGATATTTTAATTCGGACTTTGTCGCATTACAATTCGCGATTCCAGCATGCAAGAGACAGACTAACCGTCCACGGAGGGTGCTGCGAAGAAGGAGGGGTAAAAAGGGTGCGGCTCATTTCTTGTTATGTTGCACCACCATTCCATTTGATGCTGTTGTCCTCAAAGAAGATTGGACAAGACAGAAAAAAGGCAACCATGCAGTAGGTTAAAAAAGGGTGTGAGTGTGAGTGGGACACTGGGGATTGGTGTGTATGGCAGACACCGCTTTCTTGGTAAAACAGGTAGGACTTGTGGAAAGCTGTGGGACAGTAAGCAACCTGAGGACGATAACACAAGATCCAAACAAGATTTGCAAGAATTCTGGTGCCCTTACCCAGATGATTCATTCAGGTCAATATAGTGTATGCAAGATGCAGACCAGACCAAGAAAGGAAGGATTGCAGAAAGTGGGTGGAGGGCTGGCAGGAAGAGCATGTTTTCTGCCTGCAGGCCCGTTATCAGCCAAATCCAAGTGGACGGAAAAGTTGCTTAAATCTGCAATAGCACTGGTCTGATAAAGGGCAGTTGGTATCACGACGGCCAATGAGGAAAGGAGACCTGCATCACCTGCATCCAATGCCAAGAATTTGGGCAGGTTCTGGTGTGTGTGACTGTGTGGGATGATGGGAAAGGTGGGAAGAATGAAGCTTCCCCTCTTTCTTTTTTTTTCAGTGTCCCTTCCGTGCCGGCCCAAAGCCTTGTGATGGAAAGGAACAAGACCAGCAAAACCAGCATTTTCATCTCGGGTGCTCCCGCAAAGGTTCTCCAGATCTTTGGTAATGAGAACAAAGGGGTGTAAGAAGATGACCTATATTTTTGGATCTCATGTCTTTGATTGTCGAGCCTCGTTGTGACACTCTGGTCAAAGACAGCGAGCGCCCTTTGAAATATTCCTACTCTGGCTTGGCAATTTATGACGACTGCAAGCAACCGAGCATTGCTTTCGCCAGGTCATCGTGCATTGGCTTAGCTTGCAGGTCGCTTGAGGAACACGAACCGAGTTTTGGGGTCGGTTTTTGCTGTGTCAGGTTACCTACTCTGTGTGTATGTGCCGAGCACGCAAGGGACTCTGGAAGCAAATGGTGAGGTGCTGTCAGAGTAAGCTTTGCAATGGGCAAGCTGATATTGGATTGATATTGTGTGGGTGTCTAGTTGTTGCTTTATTCTGAGACGTTTGTTTAATTCACTCTCGCAAAAGTGCATGCATACTTTGTCAAGAGAATTTCAACTGCCGGCCGAGACCCTTCTGCTACCTGTCGGGGTCACACAAAAGAGCTGTGTGCATCCGATGACAGCGGACGGATAATTCCCCCGGCTTTGAGGCTTGCTTATGAGGGCTTTCAAGCATTGTGGCGTTCTCCTTGCACTTGTTGTGGAAAGCGAGATTGATGAGCAAGATTTTGGACGTTTGGATCTTGAGAACTTTACCGAGTAATTTGGTGAATCTCACAAAGTACCTCACTTTTGGCGATATTAAAATGGGACTTGAAAGTTTAAATCCAGACCGGATCGTCCTCAAGTACCTTGGGTAGGTACCTGGTAATGCTGCCACTCAACGCTGCAAGCAATGACTCCTTCCCCATTCCTGGGTTCGTGATTGCAACTCGCCCTTGCAAATCCTCGCAACTGGAGACGACGGCAAGATACGGATGACACAAGCCGCAAAAATCAGGTACCTGGTAAACATCTCCCAACGCCCACTGAGGTGTGCCTGCTTCCACCTTTTTCCTGCGTATCTTCTCTTCTTCGTCATCGCTCGCTCCATTTTTTCCCCCATCTCACCCTTGACCCATCCGAGACGTGACCACCAGTCGGCACAAGTTATCTCCGAATCTGTTTCCGATAAAATGGCTGTGACTTGACCACTGTTCCTCGACGAATAACGGCGTCGCTGAACCATTCCTTCCTTATCGGATTCTTCAAAGTTCTGTTCCATCTGTTAGTGATAACACACTTCCGACGAAATTTTCCTTGGAACATGAGACTTTACATACCGTGCTATAGATATGGGTTGGGCAATATTGAGTGGCTCACTCGTTTTACCGATATACTGAAAAGGGTTTCTGCAGGCCCAAGACACTAAACGCCCGATTAATGAGGGCTTGCTGCCTTGCGCATTCTCCCAACGTCTTGGTATTGAACAAGGCAACTTTGTGACAGAAGATTCTCATAAAACCACCGTTCCCATGAGTCTATCGTCGTTCCAATTCTGCCAGACCAACAATTTCGACAAAACTCCACCCTGCATCTCAGAGACACCTCGACACACGGAAAACATAACCTCCCTTTACAACAAGCCATGCTCCTCCTCAAATTAACGAATACCCCATCTCAAGGCAGCACAACCATCACCATTGAAACAAAAGAATTCATGGGGAAACCCGAGCCCTACGCCATACTCTTACACCTGGGAAGACAATGAGCTTACCCTGCAAGAACTCCTCAACCCTTCCTGCAATATCTACACCAAGGCTGGATTTCACAAGACTTTGAAGGCCTGTCAGAGGACCCTCGCGCGCGACAACCTGAAGTTTACCTGGGTTGATACATGCTGCATCGACAAAGAGAGTAACGCCAAGCTATCCGAAGCCATCCGCTCCATGTACATGTGGTACAAGAATGCCCAAGTGTGCTACGTCTACCTCTCTGATCTTGCACCCAGCGATCATGCTGATGAGGAATTGACTGTTGCTACATTGGGTGGATGCCGATGGTTTACTCGTGGATCTTTGGCATCAACATGTCGGAGAGATACGGGGAAGGGGGGGGGAAGAAGCGTTTTTTCGGCTCCAGAAGAAAATTCTGAAGAAGCCAAGCGCGCCAGATATGAGCATCTTTGCATGGAAAGATGACGCGGGCTCCTCAAAAACGGTTGCCCCTGTATTAGCAACCTCGCCGGCTCAGTTCCGAGAGTGTGACAATATCACTTCGACGCTGGAGGACTCAAAATACAGTCGACTCAATATCGGCACTCGGGGTATCCATCTGTTTGTCAGTTTAATGCGCGTGCCGCAACGAAAGGAGGAGGAATAAAAATTTATTTTGGACATCTTTTCCATGCAGGATAGCTCCGCTATCGGGATTTGCTTGCGTAAGACGAGCGGGGGGAAGTACATAAGGTTCAACACAGGATTGATTCCAAGAATTGCGCCAGATCAGGATCAACCTTGTGTTCGGCAGGAAGGGATTTGGTTGACGTACACAAGGAGGATGTTGGTCGAAACAATAGATCTGGAGATGTCATTTCCATCTAAATTCCCATTTCACTTCACCAACCCGGTCTTAGGAAACAGGCATGCGGTTTTGAAGATCAATTGGTGTGATCCCCCACCACCATACAAATTCTCAGTCGTCCACGCCGGTGCGGTGCCCAGAAGCCACTGGGATATCCACGATCAGGTCTTTTTTTTGTTCCACCAAGGCAAGTAGGAGTTGGTGCGGCTTATTCATTCATGGTCGGCTGCATTTTGATGATTCACCTTGCGGTGACTTCATTCCTGTAAGCTTCCATGTTGGCGCTTTGTGGTGGAACCTAGGCAAAACAGAAGCTTATTTCTTTAGTTTGCATGACATGGACGCCTCCCTTGGGACGCGGCTAGAAAAGACCGAGTTTGAAAGTTGCCGAATGGCGGAATCAATACTATCGGGTGCGTGGAATGGTCAGAAAGGACGGAAATCCATATTCATACAAACGGGGTGGGAGAACCAAATCTTGGTTGAAACAGCATTGCCCAAGACGGCGGTGAGACACTTTGAGGTTGGGAATCTTGTTGGTATTGAAGAGAGGGATAGGCCAACAGTGCGGTCGTACACAAAGGTCCATCAATATTTAAAAGAGGTGACGGTGAAAGTCAGCGTTGAAATTAATAACTTGGAGGAAAATGACAAACTCTGCGTGGCAAACCCCGTCACGCTTGTGGATGTTCGGGTTCAGATTGTGGACTAGCCACCGGTGATCGCCGGCATGGATGAGTAGGTGGATAATCTGCTTGGTGTAACCTGATTACCAAATGCTTGAATAAACTTTTGATTATGTCAAAAAAGGGGTAAATGATAAAATCAGTCAAGACTTTGGAAATTGTGCATTTTGTTTCTGGGTCGAGACTTTTAACTATCACATCATCAGGAGCTCTGTCCTCAAGAACCGTCAAAACCCCAAATGGAGTCAAGTTCCAGCCCTTTTGGTTCCAAAGTTCCCACTTGTGATCGATCAGACGATCGAGCTGACCTTTAATTTCTTTTGTTGAAGCATGGTTGAACCTGCCCATCGAGTCCACTTGAAACTTGGCCAACGATATCCACCTGAATCGCTCTTGGTCTCAGGTGAGGGTCTGGTCGGCTGCCATTGCCGAGGCGGCGATATCGAAGAGTCTGGAACCAAAACCAAAAACCAAAAATCAAAAGTTAAAAGTAAAATTAAAATTTTCATTGCTCAAATTACACACAAAACCCCTTTTAGTCTAGATTCCCAATGCGCTAAGAACAGGGGGTATATTACAAAAAAAAAAAAAAAAAAAAAAACACAATCCCAAAAACACTTTCCATGGGTTGAGTGAGTTAACTATCTTATCTTCTCTCGTCTTCAGGGCCCCACCGGCATTTTTCGGTTCCTTTGTACCCCGCTGCGCCCCGTTGGCCCTGTTCCAGGTCGACGCGCACTTCAGTCGTTCGCCAAATCTCCGCTTCGGTGACGGCGGCATCTCCACCCTTGTGGTCGTCTGACAGAATATCCTCCTCGCTCTGAGCCCGGCTGCTTGTCAAGCTCTTCATTCTGATGGCTCCATTGGTGTTTTTGGTACTTGTTCCCATGCGACCGTATCCGCTTGTTCCGTAACCATTTCCAGTCTGCTTGGTGGCGGCGCTGACAGATGCGAGGCCGAATTTCTGAAGAACCCGCTTGAACGGCTTGCGCAGGCAGGGAACGCATGCGGCGATAAAGGCAACTTGCTCTTCGACGACGGACCAAGTACCCATGTTGATACCCTCGAGGTTGGGGTCCGGTCCTTTGCCAAAGTTGGCAGCGATGACGGCCTTGACGATGGAGGCGGCTGATGCAAACACACCGAGACCCATAAGGATCGCAATAACGATGCGCTCGCGGAGTGGAATCTGAAGGTTTCGGAGGAACGTCACGGGCATCAGCGCAAAGATGACGTCGGTGACGATGTTGAAGCTTGAAACGCAGATGGAGTTGATGCGAATCACCTCCTTGGTCCAGCACTTCTTGTCGACCATCATATTGAGCAAATCCCACGCGCCCGCCAGCGGGATACACTGGAGCAGCGACGACAGAGTACTGTACAAGCAGACGATGGCAATCAAGACAATCATGACCCAGAGGAAGGTGCGGACAGGCTTGCGGCGCTCAAGGCGAAGCAGCATGCCGGCGACCGAGATCTTGATGGTTGCCATGGACCAGGCCCAGATTGGCTGCGACAAAACGGCGAGTTTGTTGGAGTAAATAACGTCGGCGAGGGTGAAGGCCATCGGGTCGCCACCAAATGTGTAGGGTACCGTCATGATGAGGAGGACCGAGTTGGTCACAACAAAGACCCAAGCAGCGGCGAGGACCCAGTCATCCCATTTCATCTGAAAAACGGGGAATGATCTGGTGTACATACGCCCGACGAACAGGAGGAAAGAGATGATGTTGAGGGTTACGGCGGCGGCGGTAAATGAATGGGCGACGGCGTTGGCGGCTTCGCTGGGAGGAGAGGGAATCAAGGACGGATCAAAGGCGCCGGGGGGGGGACCACCAGGAGCACCACCAGGAGCACCGCCGCCGGGAGCACCGCCGACACCTGGAGGGGGACTGCCACCTGTAGCACTCGTTGGATCCATTGTTAGAAAGAAGAAAAAACACAAAGTTGCAGAAGGAATTATGATCGACGACAAGTCAAGCAGAACATTATCTGGGGGATCTGCGCATTTTTAACACATCCAAACAGAATCTCCATCGGCTCCGACTGACCGGTTTCCTTGAACTGGAGAAATGCTGCATGTTGGTCGACCCCTGGATATGCCCTTGTCCTGGTTCTTTTTTACAATCTGGGGCAGGAAGATCGGTGATTTCCCCAAATCAAACAATCGATTGCCCTGTCGGTGGAGTTTACCGATCTCTTCGTGTTCTTAGTGCTGCATTCTCCCTGCATTAGCTCAACTATAGCGTGGTGAACCTTCAACTGTCACAGTCTGTCAGGACCCAAAGCGCACGTCCAAGCGTCGCTTCTTGGTGTGGATAATGGTCAAAGCAAACTGCGTCTGACCGCACAATCGGTCGCAATCGCCAAACCTCAAGGGAAATTAGTCTTGTCTACGATATTCTCCACAACGGGTGGCGAGGCTTTTCGATCTGTGGTGTCACTCAACATTTCCAAGACGCTGGAGGCTTCATCAAGCTTACTTTTTCAACACGACCTTGGAAACCAGCCCTATCTTCCCTTGTTTTCTGCGTGGTATCCACTGCTTCCGTCCGTGAGCGTCGTCTTTTTTTGTCAAGAGGTTACCATCCTTCTTTTTACCCTCTCCCGAGTCCGTGGGCATCCCGAGTCGGGAGCCGAGCGTTATGCAGCTTGCACACTGCCAAATTGAACCAGTTCGTCGGGGAAGATATATCACGTTTCCGGCAAGCGAGGTTGCAATCTACCGGTGGTGCAACGCAAGAATAAAAGAAATTTTTCTTCAAGGAACTTTTTGACATGACAGACTCTGGCAAGTTGATGATGAATAATGATTACCTATTCGTATGAAGAATACACTACACTCGGACCTTTTTTTTGTTTGAAATTGTGTGGGGTTTTCTAACTAGTTTCAACATATTCCGTACATGCTAGAGCAAGCCACAGTTCAAGGTATAGAATCCTTCCTCTTGTTCAGATGCTATCTAGTACGGTGCCGGTATATGCACCCAAGCGCAAACAAGTCCGTGCAGAAATCTTACTAGTATTTATTCCGTATTTTCTTTACATCTTAGTTGTTTGGTCTGACCGAGTTTGGCTCGTTGGGATATGGCACTTCATCAACGCCCTGTTCCTTGACGGTGATGTGTGCAGATCCCGTGCTGCCATATCCCTCGGCGGCCAGGATCATGTAGTCGTGCGAGCCTAGCTTGAGGTTGGTTTTCTCCCAGGCAGCAAAGTGGTTCGCAACAGTGATTGTGCCTCCGACGCGGTGGTTCCTACGGACGGACCAGAACTGGTAAAAGGTTGCGCGGCCGACGATAGATGGTTGGTTGACGCGCTGGGTGCGGTAGATGTCGTACTCGCTGCCGTCGCTGTAGACGGTGCCGAGGCGAGAGGTCCCGCTGCTGGGGTTGTAGGTTCCGTAGCTCTCGACGACATAGTACTCGATCAGAGGGTTCTTGGTCCATCCGTAAAGGGCGAGGTAGGAGTTGACGTTCCTGCCCGACCAAGTGCCATTGTATTGAACAACCTTGGGACCGCCGGGGTTCCAGCCCTTGCCGCCGACCCAGTTGCCGACGTTTGTCCAGCTGACTCTGTAGGTGCCGTTGACCAGGTTGCGGTAGTCGACGCTGCCGCGGCCGTCGGACCAATAAGAGTAGAAGAAGCCGCTGTGGAAGCCATTGCCCTCGGGGTCACCTCTGGCGTCGCGGGTTTGGACTTCTTGGGTGTTGGTGTTGTGGAGGGAGGAACCGACGTCGACGGAGCGGCCAAAGAGCTGTTCGTCGAGCGGGATGGCGGCGGCTAGGCCTGCCGTGAGGAGAAAGGAGAAACGCATTTTGTGTTTGGGAGGCGGAAACAAGACTTGAAACGGAGGGCTCGGACTTGATGAGATGAAAGGTTTCTACTAGGGATTCAGAGAACCTTTATATGGGCATTCTTGCGAATAATTAGAGAGTATTGGCGCCACCACCGGCATTTGATAAATGGATTAGAGGTCACGTTCCGGTGATCCGACCTTTTTTTTTTGACTTCCAAGGCAAAAAAAATATATTGCAAAGTTGAAACCCAAGTCCGGGTATAACCACTTTGAGATATATTTGACAAGGAGATCCGTGAATCCGGGGTGCATATGACAACATTTGATTGGGCATCATTTGAAAAGTATCTATCCGCACCAGTCATTGTTGGCCTCATTCAGGGTTATTGAAACTGAACGGCATCTGTTACTTCAGTTGCTGTATTATTATGGCAGCCACCATACCTGGGTCAGTCTGCGTGCTACTGAAATTTTACGATACGCCAGTCTCTTCTAATCGTGTAAGAAGAAGTGGTTGCCCCTTCTTTGGTTTTTTTTCTTCTTATTTCTTAACCTCCAAATATGAACTTGAAGATGTACATTTATTCTCCGATGATGATCTTCCCGCACTTCGGGGGAGGTGCAGGCGGCTAGGCATGTTCCTTCCCCACAGCTTGGCCACCTATCAGAAATTTAAAGGCAAAGTGAATTGGATTGCAGGCTAAAGAGGTGGGTGGTGGTGAGAAGCGGAGCCTTGATATATATCCTGGGGGGTGTGGGCTGAATTCTCGCGGCTAAAAGCAGAGAGGGTATTTTGTATATGGAGTCATCGTTGAGGGTGATTTTGCAGGGACAAGACTTATGGGCATTGGATTCTGGATAATTTAGATGCTTATGGGCCAAGGTGTTAAAAATCCGGGTTGGACTTTCTCAGTCCGGATGCTGAAATGAAAGTTGTGGTAGACGATGACATATAATCGGCATATTACGTGCTAATAATTAACTAGGAAGACTGTATGTCATTTATCTGATGGACAAACACCAGAGGCCCACTCAGGGTTCTCTTGAGTGAACATCTACTTAGTTGTATGGGAACGCATACGTGATGAACTCAATGGCTCTCCAGACCTTCTTACACTTGGTCCAACTCCGGCGCTCCTTGTCTGGTGGATTTCGTGCCCCCAATCCCGCTCCCGTACATGAACCCGCGGCTCAGGAGGCCTTTCATATTGAGGCCTACTATCAAGATGAACCTCCCGAGGAATCTGATTCCTCACGCAAGCAATATACAGTTCATTTGTCTACAATCTACTCTCAGTAGTAGCTCTTTGTTAGAACAACCTGTTGTTGACAGTGAACCCCTTGTTTGAGACGCGTGCCACAACCTTCGATTATCCTGTCAAGCTACCCTTTGGCGTACTGCCTTGCAGTCTGTATCCACCTCTGGTGCAGGTTGTAACAGTCTCTCATATTCCGACCTCCTCTCAACTCGAATTTCCGGCGCCGACCTCTCCCTCTGTATCTGCCGGATCGTCTGGTTGACCCTGATTCTCATTTGTTCCCTCTCAGTCCTCATTCTGTAAAAGCTAGCCTCTTCGACTTGTCTCATTAATTCCCTACTTCGACTCTGTCTTTCTGATTCAATTGTACTTGTTCGATACCGAGTTTGAGTGGATTCAGGTTGTATTTCTGCAAACTCGTCGAGTAGTTCTTCTGCTAGCTCCTCTGGGTCATCTTCTTGTGTTTCTGACGAAATGTGCTCATGGATGTCAGGGTAGATGTATTGAGACGATGGTTGGTTAGGTGCTACCATAGGAGGGGGTTGTGCATAGCTCGAATGCCCGAAAGTTTTCGAGGCTTGATGATAAGCCGGGGGTGATGGTGGAAGAGGAGGACGATTGTGACCGGCTTCAGAATTTGGATGGGATGGAGGTTGCCGTCGTGATCCTGGTTGGCGCAGCTCGATGTAGACTTTCTTCTTCTTGCGGTTTGTCTTTTTGTCCTTTCTGCTACCTGCATCCACGAAAATAAACTGCGGGTCGTATATTGTTGGTGGGGTTAAGGTTTGTTTTGCTTTTCGATGTGCTGTTCGGGCTGTGGCTGTGTCTCTAACCCCCTCCTGTTCAGCCACGTTGATAATGATGGGTGCACTAGTCCTTGATTGTTCCCGGTATTGCGGTGGTCGTAGTATTCTGGTAGACTCCAGAGGGACCACAGGAATGTGTGTGGGTGGTGCGCCAAACGGCGGGTAACGGTCGAGTGGCACTTCGTAGGCATGGTTGACTATTCTAACACCAGGTGGCAAGGGTTCTGGAAATGTTCTACGTGGGGGAGGCAAGAGGGGGGGAAAGCGCCACTGGGTCTTCAAGATTACATCAAATTCTGCGGTCCTCTTAGACTTGGTCTTCATCTTGCCGTGGGTCGTATTCGAATCAGTCCAAGCCTTCTTAACCAAGTTGAAAGGGGAGCTGCTCAACTCAATCCCAGCAATTGTCCACTCGAGTTGGGGATAATCTCGTTGTAACTGATTGTTTTGCCAAACGAGCAGTCCGGACACAAGGGTTTTTTGACTTTGCTTCTTCAAAACGGAGAGGTGCTCGTCTAGCAGGGTTTGGTCAGACTTGGCTCTTCGGGTGACTTGGGCCAGAACGCGCAGAAATAGCTCCTCAGTTGAGAATGGTATCCTGATGGGAACCGCAAATCTCCAAGATGGCTTGTGAAACGAAGTGGTCTCCCCGGCGGCGTAGTTCCTGTCCAATGGCGAAGGCCAAGATTTGCGAAATGTCCACCCCGAGTACGTAGAAACCAGTCGAGCCGGGTCGGGGAGGGATATTCTGTGAAAAGGCGGTATCTTGTTGCCTCCAATCATGGGTAGGGACGATTGGTCAGAAGTAAGTCTGCCAACCTTTTCAACTCCTTCCAGGCGTTTTTAATGACTCCTTTCACACTTTGGAGCTCTTCGTTTTGTTTCTCCTGAAACTTGCCATTTCTGAGCAAGAAAGGAAGTAACTAGTTAGGCACACACGGGTTTGAGAACCTAAAAGGAAGAATTTGGTACTTACAAAAAATACTCAAAAGCTGTATATCTCATCCAAAGCTCCAGCTTGCGAACTTCAACGTCTTCCTCCATGCGAATAACCTCCTCTCTGGACAGCAAGATACTCTTGTTCTGTTCTGATAGTGCCAACTCTGCGCCCGTGGGCGGTTGTTGTCCCTGAGTACCGGCTTGTGATGGATTTTGGGCTGGAGGAACGCCGCCTCCTACAACACCTGATGGGCCTCCTTGACCGGCTTGAATCCGTTTCAGTTGAGGAATGGTCTCCTTTGCCTTTTGTATCCTATCCCTTATGTGTCCAAAGAGTTTTTGAGCGCCTTCGCTGGCTTCCTTGATGTGTTTGAAAGCAGTTAGACATAGAACTTCCTCCGCATCCTCAACGTCTTTCAGAGTTTTCATTAGAACCACCGCCTTGATGTCCCTGTTCACTTCAATGCCCGCTTTTTTTTGCTCTCTTGACAACCAATCTGATGATTAGATCGAGCATGTGACCAGTGTCGCTAATCTTGTCTGAAAGAGTGTCTAGGTGAAGGTCTACCTCGGTCATGAATTCTTGAATCCTTTTGGCAACATCTGTCGCCGACTCTACGGTGATGTTGATTGTGGCTAGCAATTGCAGTGATGAGTCTGGGTGTCCTGAAAGCAGGGGAATTTAGGCATTCTCCACGTGTGTTACTTACCGAGGATCACTTCGTATGCGTGTATATGCCCAGTTGCGATAGTGCCAGTAATATTGGCGCCGCCAAAATTTACATCACCCTCAACATGAACCTTTCCCTGTTCTCAATCTTTTCCTTTACCCTTGTCCGGCCCAACCCTCGGGATTGAAACCTACCCCTATTTGGACTCTCACAAAATTCAAGGCTCAGCCCGTCGGCAGTTGATGGAAATGAGAGCTGCATGCGCGGAGTAATAACCGCATTATCTCACCGCTAGCCATAGTCACAAGTCAGGCTCCAGAGATGCCGAGATTGTGCACTCTGACAACTTGAAGCATACCTACAAAGACAAATTCGAGAGATAAGTACAAGGCTCGTTCTCGATACAAAACCCCCTGCCAAATTACGATGGACAAGTTACGTTCACGCATGCCACGCTTATTTCCAGAGAAGCGCCCAAAAGCAACATCGGAGCCCGACCAAGTCAGCAACATGGCAACCAGCCAAGCAGAAGCAACTCAACCCAAGACCACGAGTGGATTTGGGGAGCCCCTTTACCAACCCAAGGATGGGAAAGCCAATGTCGAGTATGCTTCCCGCCAATTTGACGGCATACTGTCTGATCACCCACTGACCTTCACCATAGCATCGTGTTTGTCCACGGTGTCAATGGCGACAAGGTTGATACCTGTATGTGATACTCTGACCAACGAAGCCACAGTGACTACATCTACGTTCAAGACTGACAAGAACATCTCGTGTATAAAGGGACCTGGAAGGATGGAAATCCTCACATGTTTTGGCCTCAAAAGCTTCTCCCCGACACCTTGCCAAAAGCCCGGATTCTCTCGTTTGGGTACAACGCCAAATTTGCCAAGTTCTTCCCGGAGACCAACGACACCCCCCTTGCCCCTGAGCTTACCATCGACCACTACACCAACCAGCTGCTGCATGCTCTGAGGGTAGTGCGAGAGGGGGAAGAGAAGGAACGTCCCATCATCTTCGTGGCCCATAGCATGGGTGGACTGGTAGTTGCCAACGCCTTGTCTGGCAAGGTGGCCGAGGATGTGCAACAGACCATTGTCGATCGCACCATCGGGATCCTCTTTCTTGGAACTCCCTTTCTTGGTTCCTCGCTTGCCAGATACGGTGAGATGGCAATGGTCTTCCTTGGTCACATCATAAACACCAAGTCGAGCGATCTCGAGGTCTTGAAGAAGAACTCGAAAAAGCTGGCTGACCTCAACCAGGCCTTTGCTATATTCCTCAAGGAACGGGACCGCGCCCACGACAAGGCCCGTCTCGAGATTGCCTGCTTCTTCGAGGAGCATCCCATCTCTGGAACGATCTGTTTGTTGTCCCAGCGGCATCTGCCACGTGGCTCGGTATCAAGGCGCTATCGATCGATGCCGACCATCGTGAAATGTGCAGGTTCAAGAACCAGCACAGCAGGGGCTACAAAGACGTCTCGGGGATGCTGAAGCATTGGATTGAGTACTACGAGAATAACAAGACGGCCGGTGGAGTACATGGTCTGAAAGCCCAGGTCTGTGTGAAGCTCATTTTATCCCATTGCAGTAAGAGTGCTAACAAGGGATCAACTGTAGGGCATAAACATCGCTGGAAACGTCGATTACCGAGGCGCTACTTTCAACCAAGCCGCTGCTATGGGCCACGTCTTTGCGATGAAGGAAAACGCCATCAACTTTCGATGGGAACAGGTAAGTCATGATTAGGAGGTAAATATGTCTAAGATGTGGACTAATAAAACCGGCAGAACAATTCAGGGGGTTCTTCCAACAAGGATAATGGGAAGAACTAATACTGGGTTCCCCTTTGCTTTGATCTCAATCAAGTCAGGTTGCAGTAGGAGTAGGTTTTGGAGGGTTTCTTTCGCATAAACTCAGACAAACTCAATTGTAGCAACCTTAATGCTGCAAGTGTGGTCAGCAGCCTCCGCCCCATTCCCTGAAGACCAAACACGTCCCCGCTGCACCACAATAAATCCTTTCGATCAGCCGTGTTGATATAAAATATACCAGTGGCCGGATCGACAGTAGCCCTAAGTTTAGATGCAGCGGTTCTGAGATTACCATCAACCGTAGCAGGCGTGCTGACCAGAAAGAACTCGATCCCGCTTATATCCGAGCTATAAACACTATACTTTAAAAGAAACGGCATATATACATGGAGGAACTTTGATTCAGGAATGAGATGAATTTTAGTTCGAAACAAAAACAAAACAAGGAACATCCTAAGAAAATTACAACCCAAAACACCTAACCGCAACCTCATCCCTAACCCCAACCCCATGATGATGCTCATGCTTTCCCCCTTCAACACCACCCCCAACATCCTCACTAGAATTCATCTTAACCGGCACCTCAATCAAAACCCTCCCCTCCGGGACCGGATTCAAAATCAACCTCACACAATGTTTGATATGATCATAACTATCAAACCTTTCCTCCATGACTTTTCCCGTATTTCTCATCCTCCATAACTTTTGCCAATAAAACAAACAATGCACAACATGCCATCTTCTCTCTGCCCAGAATTTCTTGTTTGTCCCACCTAGCAAACTTATCTCTTTTATTGACAGAGACACATTTCCTTCTGAATCAGCGAAATACGGCCAAGAGCCATTTGGACCTGGACCTGAGCGGTCGAATTCGAGAGTTAGATGTTCGTCTCTGCAGTGAGGAGGGAGCCAGGCTGTTGAGAGGGTGTCGTAGGTGCAGTTGTAAAGAGTAAGGGCTTCGGTTGGGTTGGTGCCGCAGTAGCAGATTGGGGAGAGGGATGGGGGGAGGGTTGAGGGATGGTAGACGTCTGGGGATTGGGGAATTGGTTTGGGGTTGGACAGCAGGAGGTTGTAGATTTGGTTGAGCAGGGAGAAGAGACCCCAGATTGCGAAGAGGTGGATTGTTAGACGGAGGAGAGTGTGTCTTGGGTGGGGTTTTGTTGGGATTGGGTGTTTTTCCAGGGTTTTAATGGTGTCGTCGTCATCTTCGTAGTTGCTGTGGCTACTACTGGAGGAGACGAAATCTGAATCTGGGGTTGGTTGGGTTTGTGGGAGAAAGGGGGTGCTTGAAGAGTCCATAGTTTCTGAGGTTGTGCTCACATGACAGAGACAAGAAAAATGAACGCGAAAGATTTTGGGAATTCTGGAAAGAAAAAAAAAAGGAAAGAAAATTCTGGGGAAAGGAAAAGTCCCTGAAGACTTCCTAGGTATTGCTATCGTAATGCTCCGAGTTCAGTTTCATTCTCAGCTGAGGTGGGGATAAATACCTGGTAGGTACTCTGTGTTCTCGCAGAACAGTAAGTTTCATACATGATATATTAGGGGATCTGCATGTCTTACAACGGCCTGCACCTTGCATACCATTTTCGGACGAAACTCAAAAAGTAAGCACTGCATTTCCATATTAACTACCCGCACTCGGGTCCCGCTGTCGGGACCATACAGGTATCTGGTGTTACACTGTAAAGTTTCATTGCACAGATCCCGTGTCCGGTTTACTGTATGGATCGCTTGTGGATGACGATCGTTGGCGACCGCTACCATGGTCAGGTATTAATAAAATGATACAATTTTAGGTGCCAAGGTGCAATCCGTCTTGGGCTTGAGATCTCAACCATGATGCATTCATGAATGTGCAATGATGGAATTTTAATCCGTAGTAGAATTTTTGGAAAATGTTCAATTTTTATGAATGTCAAATTTTTCCACCATTGCCACGACACTGCTACGTGCATGCATCCATAGATGCGTTTATATATGTTTACGCTGGCGCTCCAATTCCGACATTGTGATGATCATGAGTCGGGTCTCTGTCATACGGATCTCCAAACTTGGGATGCATCAAAATGCCATTCTCAAGAGGGTCAAAGGAGTGTTTGGCCATCCACTGATCAATGTCATTCCAAACAACGCATTGATGCTCCCCAAGGTCCCGGGCAGCTGGTTTCTTGTGTCTGAGGCAGATTCCGTCAGTTCGAAGTGCTTTCAAAAATTGCAGATGCTGTATACTCACTTTTCCAACCAATGCATTGTGATCAATGTGGTGTCTGCATTGCACATGACGTATTGTCTCAAATAATCCAGACAATGTTCTATGCAAGTCATATGTTAGAACCAGTTCTAGAAGAGTGCATTTTGAAAGAGAGACTGACCTGTATGCTGATTGAGGAGATCGTACTCAAGATCGGTCATGTTGTGGTAATACTGACCACGATACAGGAGGCGCTGCACTCTGCCCACGCAATGAACGGCGTGATAAGCAGCGACTGTGACGTAGGCGTTTCCGCTGCCAGACAGGGTCGTGAGAGTCTCTCCTTCTGGGAAGTTTACATGCCCAACTTCTTCAGGAGATACCGCAATGTTTTCGTCTAGACATTATTGTCAGTCAGCCCACGCACATTTCTCCCATTTTTCTCGGGGATAAAAACTTACACTGCGATAGCTCATCCCAAGCTTGTTCGAGCTCTGGACGAGGTGGCCCGACATACTTATATTCAGGATGCAAAAATGTGAATCTGCGTGGTTCATAACGAATCACATCTCGCAGAGCAGCTATGAGCTTGTTAGCAAGTAGAGGTCAAGGATGCATCAAGCTTAGGTAGATGAACTTACTGGCAGAATGCTGAGGATCTGTATTTTGAACAAGTCTGATGCCCGTCCAAATCATCAAGATTATGTTGATGGAGAAGAGGAGAAGATGTAACGAGACGATGCTGTAGCGTCTGCGTCTCTGGTCTTGCGATGCAATGCCTGGAGCGAAAAGGGGAACTTCTTCCTCAATCCCTTCAAGGTTTTTGGTCTCACTGCGCATGCTGTGTTTGTGCCAGGCAGTGAGCGGCGAGTACTTGACCGGTATAGCCATGGTGTCTAGCAGTGATGAACACACTTTCTTTTGCTTGAACGAAGAAGAAAATGAGGAAGAGAAGGGAGAAGAATTGAAATCAACGGGGAGCTCAGTTGACCCAGAAAAGTTCTCAATGAAAAAGAGATCTGCAGATCTACACAGGACACGCTTCTCCAAGTTCAAACAGAAAAAATAGATTTCGCGGTGCATCCTGTTTTGGGGATAGACAGCTGAATGATACCCAGATAATGATACCCCCAGATTTTTACCAATACCTGGTACCCAACCCATAGCTCGGCTCAAACAAGGTTCAGATAAGGTGGTGGTACTGGAGATGCATCCGATATTAACCGGTGTTACTCTGTGTCTCAGCACCAAACATCTTGTCCCGTGAGACTCAGATCTTCGTAAGACTGTTTTACCCAGATCATAAGAAACACCCCGAGAATCTGACGAAAATGCTACTATAAATCACGCACCGAGTGTGAGACATACTACGAGACATGGCTGGGAAAATGATCTTCAACAAAGGTGGTGTGCGAAAATAGAGAGTAAGCAAATTAATATCACCAAGCGAAGCGCCGAAGTCGACATGTATGTTCCATTTTGGAACCGTCGTCGCAATCCTTGTTGGAGATGATGGATTCTGGTGGATGGATGACTCGGATCTTCATCGGGCAGTTATTGCGATGTTTCAATCTGGTCAGAGTTTGGGCCCGGAATATCAGAGAAGAAGACGAGGACGAATGTCTTTGAGGGGTTGAGCCTGGAATGTAAAGTATAAGTATGGCTCAAGTTGCCAGAGCTTGAACCTGGAAGATCAGGGAAATCAAACAACGAGACTTCAGACTTCAACAGAGCCACAAGACAACCAGAAACACTTACCACCTCTCTCAACCGACATCATGCGCCAGTCCATCACCTTTTTCATTGCCCTCCTCGCCGCTGGAGCTTACGCTGCTCCGACTGCTGGTTAGTCCTCTCTCAACCCTCACTTTCATGACTGACTCTAGCTAACTGATCCCATCCAAGGTCTTACCGATGACAGCAAGCGTGCCGTCGTCCCCGAGGTTGCCGACGAGGCATGGGAATGGGTCAAGACCAACGTTGAAAAGCGTGGTGTAGCCGACGAGGCCTGGGAGCACGTCAAGACCAACTCACGCTCTGTGGCCCCCGTTGTCGCCGATGAGGCCTGGGAATGGGTCAAGACTAATAATGCCAAGCGTGGTGTTGCTGATGAAGCCTGGGAGCATGTCAAAACCAATTCCCGCGATGTTGCTGCTCCTGTGGTTACAGATGAGGCCTGGGAGTGGGTAAAGACCAACGTCGAAAAGCGTGCTGCACCCGTCGTTGCTGATGAGGCTTGGGAATGGGTCAAGACCAATAATGCCAAGCGGGGTGTCGCTCCGGTGGTCAAGGCTGATGAGGCTTGGGAATGGGTCAAGACTAACAATGCCAAGCGTGGTGTTGCTGATGAGGCTTGGGAGCATGTCAAGACTAATTCGCGCGATGTTGTTCCTGTTGCTGATGAGGCTTGGGAGTGGGTTAAGACCAACGTTGAGTAGGGTGGTCTGGTGGTTGAGGGATGAGAGGGAAGAGTCAACAAAAATGGTGGGTAGAAACCTGATGTTCTTGATCAAATGTGGGAGTTTTGCAAGGCTAACAATATTGACAAGTGCAATATCTTGATTTGTGATGAGGGGTATGTGGGCAGACGGTGGAAAGTTTGGAGGGGAAGAATGGTGTTGAAGCTGTAGTTTCTTTGATCAAGTCTAACTAGTCTAGTGCCTAGTTCAGTTATGTACAATCTTTATGAATCGACCTCTATTTACTCAACGTCTGGGTGTATAGGTACGCATATTTAAAGTCATATTATACTGTATTGTGGTGCTCTCAACCCCTAAGTGGCGACTTTATCCACCAAGAGTGTTTTTGCCCCCGTCAGGTGCTGCTCGGAAAGACTTAGCACAGCAAAACTCAGTCCGGCTTGGTCCAATCACTCAATCACATTGTCGACAGAACGGAGCTCTTATCTATCCATTACTCGCTCGTGATTTCAATGGTGCGGGGTAATCCTCTTACCTACGTGGCATCTAATCGGTTACCTCTATATACCGCGCAAGTAGTTAAGGCAACTTGACTTCAACACAAGGTCGGTTTATCTCGATCTTGAATTGAAGTTCCAAAGTCGTGGCCCTCACCTCAACCATGTCTCAATTAACAGATTGTTTTTCTCAATATGAACAAGAACTCTTGGAAAAAGGTAAAAGTAAATTTTTATCACTCTGCTTGCAGGATTTTGAATACCTGGAAAGTGCGTTTCGGGATCCGTCGCCTCCGCATCCGGTATCGACGGGGTTTATGGAAGCTTTTCAGCGATCTGTTCAGAATAACAAGGACGGACTACCAGGGTTCTTCAATGAGTTGGCGGCTACAGCCAACAATCAGGCCATTCCCTCCCAAGAGTGCAGCTCATGCTCGTGGCAGGAGTGGCAACAAGAAAGGAGAACTGCAATACATAGTTCTGTCCTCTATCGGTTGCGGTTTTCAGCCGACGAAGGGTGCAGAACTTGTTTTGTCTTGTTCAACGGACTATCAGGTTTCTGTCGAGTCATGTTCAAAAAGCGGTGTAGTAAGGGGAGTGTCTACTTGATTCTAGGGATGGCTTTGGGTTGCGTTACGATTTGTATCGATGAGATAACCGCATGGTTCCCAAAGGTTTCTTTGCGAAGCCCGGGATATGCAGCCGGCCATCCTCCCGTTGAAGTGGTGTTTTATCCCATAGGTGAGTTGATTCTTTTTCAGATTCTTTGATACCTAACAACCGGCTGATTGTGCTATAAAAGGTCAAGGCCGAGGACAGCTTTGGCCAGGGGTACCCACAGTGCCACGGATTCCAGTCACTAGAAAACTGAGCAGAAAGAGGGCTGTAGATCTGATAAACTTGTGGCTCAAGCAATGCCAATGCTTACTTCCTACAAAAATGGGTCAACTCGAGCTTCCAAGGCGACTTGTGGACATTGGAACAACAGACACTCCTGTTGTCAAACTCGTTGAGAGGGATATGATAGTGCAAGAACCAGACACGAGATATACAACTCTTAGCCATTGTTGGGGAGGAGGCAAGGGGATTCTGCAGACAACAAGCTCAACCTTGTCCGCCAGACATTTATCAATTGCGTGGACTGCCCTTCCGAAAACTGTCACACGGCACCCCATGACTAAATCGCTCACAGTGTGCCAGGATAATAAACAGGATAACAAGCAGGCCAAGAAGCCTCAGGAGCCTGTTAATATAGTAGGACTCCCATGGGCGGCTGACCCCTGCACGTCCAAGTGCCCGAAGCACTGCATCTTGAAGGATGGTTGGTCAGGAAGGTCGGCGACACGAGATGAATCTACATGAAGAAAGTAGTAGGACCTCTGAGTCAGAAAACCTGTATTCTTAGCAATCATGACCAAGCCCAAAGGAGGCCTCCGGTCGAGCGAAGGACCCAGGAGACAGTGGAAGCCATGGAGGGCTTCTACGGTTATAAGTAGGCCTTGATCCTCCAGTTCAGATTTGAGGGAGGCAAGGACCTTTGAGGCCATAACAGATTATTACATTGATTTGAATACAAGCCCTATTCCAAGCCCTTACTTCAAGCCCTTGTCACAAAAACATTCCGGGATGCCATTTTGGTAGCTCGTGCCCTCAACGTCCGCTATATTTGGATCGATTCACTCTGCATCATCCAGGATAGCCTAGCGGATTGGGCCGACCAAGCCTCAAAAATGGCCGACATCTATCGTGGGTCGTATCTGACGTTGGCGGCAACGAGCGCAAAGAACAGTCATGAAGGACTCCTGTTTCGCCGCTCGGCGCATCCAATCCGACGGGAAGGCCGAAATCTGGCAAGGCTTAGGGTACACAGCGTCAAGATACAAGCTGGCGATGTTGAGGTTCAAGCGCGAAACCAGTCGACATCAGCTCACATTCAGCTGCGTGACTTTGCGAATTTTCCTGTTACTGCGAATGCACCGCTTCTTAGTCGAGCCTGGTGTTTCCAAGAACGGATGCTCTCATCTCGAGTTGTACATTTCCACGGGGAGGAAATGCTGTGGGAGTGTGCCGAGGGGACCCAGTGCGAGTGCGGAGGATTACAGGCAATGGCAAAGGTAGAGATGGACTCAGAGGAGAATATAAAACGCACCAGCAAGATGCCCCTCAAGTCCCAGGTATCTCAAGTTCCGAACGCTTTATGCACCCGGAAAGAAGGGCTAGACACATGGCTCAAGATTGTCAATGTTTATTCGCCCCTTTTTATCTCCAAGGAGAGCGATCGGCTTCCAGCCCTTGCTGGCCTGGCACGGGGGTTCGAGGAGGTCTTAAACTGCCGCTATCTGGCCGGATTATGGGAGGCTGATATCTCTCGGAATTTGACATGGTATCGAGAGCCAGCAGACTTGGTGCGAGGTTTCCAGTTGGTTAGGCGGCAGGAAGTCCCAAGCTGGTCCTGGGCCTCAGTTGCTTTGAAGACAACAACGGGACAATTGATTGCGATTAAGAGCAAACCTAGAGCTCCAGTGTCTCACTACGATAACTTGTGTCGGAGAAAAAGCCATCAAACTTCTTCCCGACACACGAAAAGAGAACTTGAATCCACTCGCAAGCTCCAAGATGCCGATTCTAATTCAAGGGCTTGTTTACGGGCCATCTCATCCGTCTCACACCACGGTGAAGAGTTCGGATTTCTGTGAGATCATGTTTGACACTATTGAGGAAAAACGACGGGCCTTTCGTGGTGAAGATAATTCCCTCCTTTTCCTTGGGCCCTACCAGTACGACACGTATACATTGATATTGTGCCCAGTGAGTGGTGGGCAGTATAGACGTGTTGGACTGGGCGTGATAACTTACCAATTCGAACAAGAGTCACTCGGAAAGTTTGAAGATGCAGTGGTAGAGATAGTATAGTTTGCTTGCATCCAAGTTTAATTATTCTGATTTTTGAACATCTCAGTCTTTCCTTGCTACCTTGCGTAAGAAAAGACTGATTAAAAAAATTGCCAAACGGATATATCGTACACTTTTGCTAATTTACAGGTGCTTCCAGAGCTCTATAATCTATAATTATTACATATTAATCATTACGTCCCCCACCTCTTTGACGAACACGCAAGTACCCATCAGAATCTGATATCCCCACCGAAGTTTGACTTTCTCCCGCCACCGCCATTTCCCTTTCCATTTTTTTTTTATCCGTCTTCTTGCCAGCCGTAGCCAACCACGTTGCCGTTTCTGACCCAAAAAGTTGCGCAATAGTCGACCAAGCATTACCAATGAGGGTGTTACCAACCCTAGTAATAAACAGACCAGTGATAATCATTGTAAGGAGGAAATGAACCGCCAACAAAAAGGTAATCACCAGAACGAACCGAAACTGTACCGGTATGTCAACACCTAGTTCGGTAGTCAACTTGACTGGAGCCTCAATATCCTAATGAGGCAACATCTCGTAAAATGTCGTGCTGAATATCGCTGTAACTAGAGCTTGTAAAGCTGACGCAACGCTTCCAGTTTCTTTAAAGGTGTCTTGAAATACGTCGGCGGACAGTTTTCCAGTGATGTTTGCGGTAAATCCAGTGCAGGTAGGACGCAATGAGAGCGTCCAGGCACCTTTTTGCGCTGGTCCTTCATCCTCACCAAAGTCCTGAAACACGCAGGTTCGCGTCATATGGGCGGATAGGTAACTATCCATGGAGGCAAGGTCCGACTTGGAGTCCTTGTTCAAGTCGGCATAGTATCGGACTTGCCCGTATGCTTCTGCCACCTCCTCGGTAGGTGGCACTGGACGATCTCTGACTTTGGCCCAGGGCTTAGTGCTAGCTCCGTGGATTTTGAACGTTCCTAGCTGGTTCCGTATCGAAGTCGTGTTCTAATGTAATGTCGCTTGGTTCCAACTGGCCGTAGGCTGACTAATTGCCGAAGATCGAGTCGCCGTGATGTTTGCAACTCGGATTTGGGGATCTATGAAACAGAGAGTAAACCGGACATTTGGTGTTATTCCTCTCTCCGGTTTATCGGGCCCGGCGGGGACGTGTACCCACTCACGTAAAGTTGTTCGGGATTCCTCCGGGGCCATAGATGTCAGGAACCTCTCGGTGTTGTGGTAGTTGATCCAATCATGAATATCCACCGTGACATTAATCACCAGATATGTATGTGTTGGAAAGAGACAGTCGAAGTTGTAAGGATACAAGGAAGAGCAGAGGCCCAAATCGGTAAAGTTTGAGAGTCGGCACATGGTCGTAGCCCAGTCTGGATTTGTTCTATCTTCCCTGGCGCCAGAGGTTTGGGCCCAGGGATCCGGATGACCAGCAGTGGTCTAGGAGCAGTTGAAGGTTCTCTACTGAGAACTTCGAAGTATCCCAGGAACTGACTTTTTTTGTTTGGACCTTTCCTGTGATCCACATGAATTGATTTTGGTTGGCAAAGACTTTTTGAACCGAGAAATGAACCTGAAGGTCTGAGATTTCAGGTAACAGACCGACAGCTTGGGTGTCGAGCAGAGTTGCTTTGCCTTCAAAGCCCAGGAGAGACTCGCGGGTTGATTGAGAGTCAATTGGCAAAAAGCCTCGAATGGAAATCCCGGTGCCGACCACACCGTCAATAGTCTGATCTTTAAACCTTCTGTAATTGGAGAAATTATCACCAAGTCTTATCTCTAGACCCATATCTATAAACCTTGAAGGATCAACTTGACATCGAAGCAAAGTTTGCAGTAAATTTTGCAGGTACATTGTCAACTGCAGTGCTGCACCACCAGCCATCGGATTGTTAAGACGACGAGAGAACACGTCACCACAAAGTTATCGTGACATATATGCTTGCCTTATCTGCTCACACAAGCAGGAGCAAACGCTCAAGAAGTCATATATGTAAACTTAGATAGAGTTTGACGTCATGTTCAGTTCATCCCAAGCATCGTTGAGTGATGGTTTAAACCAGAGCATTTCTCTTTATACAATGTGATTTATCACCCCACACAATCACAATGGAAATATTTGGGCCTGTATTTGCTAATATTCACGTTTTGGACGTGATAAATCACATTGTGCGAAGAGACATGCTCTTCAACAAATCTATCATCATGCAGGGAGCTTTATCTCCTTGTGTCAACGGTATAAAGCTTTGAACTCAACAAACAGGCAAGACAGGTTCACACAACTCCTCAGAAACCTACCTGTTTGTGAGCGTAGCACCTGCCTAATTGTGAGAATTTCTTTTTCAGCGATCACCACTTTGAAGTCTTATCACGAGCTCAAGATTCATTGCTTACTTCTGAGTGAAGTCACAGGCCTCCCTATCTTGCAAGGCGGTGCGGTTTTAAGTTTGCCTCCGCCAATCACACCAAGCTTCGTGACAAACACAGGAGAAAGGGGTTCGGTAAGACCGATCCTTGTCCCAATGCAACACGTTGCGACGTTTGGAAAAAAAAATCCACAGTGCTTCACATGTTCACCAATTCGTTTTTTTTTTTTTTTTTTGTGAAGTTGAAGCAGCAAACAAACCGCGTCAAATATGGGTTTGTCCCAACTTGACTCCGATAATACCTCCATAACGCCTTTACCGAGCGCCCCGGCAATATTTATCGCCTGATATGCAAACACAGGGCCTTCTTCGCTCCTGCGACATCTCCCAATCCGACGACATCCTCCTTATTCAACACGAATTGACGGCATCTGGGTTCTTATCCTTCTTCTAAGAATTACTTCAATAGCCCTTCAATTCACATCCACCGCTTTGCTTTCCGACCTCGGTAAAGGCACCATTACAGCTGATCGAATATCTACCAATCTCGCCGTGGAAGTTAGCCAACAGAAAGACAGAGGCCGCGACTCAGCTTGCGAAGCTCTGTCTTCGAAATATCTGCTGCGAAACTCGCGGCCTCCGAGCTCACCCGCTCTTGTCGAATATTCAGCACCAGTCTCCGGTGGTAGCAGGTGCTACTTGGTCTAATCTTTCCAATCATGAATCCGATCTCCTAGTTTTGACAGCAGAAAGCCCTAAGAGTCATTGGACATGTCATCTCATTGACGAATTAACAGACTTGATTGGTGACTGCAGCGTTATCTTTTGCAGGCAAATTGTTGGGTTTGCAGTCAGTTGAATAGGTGGGTTGAGGTATAAATAAGGCATCATTCCTCTTTCTTGAACTTCAATCGAACCTCTGCATTGCACGCATACCTACATACATCTGAAAGCTCTCTTGCAAGAAGATTCACTCAGACATCTTCAATATAATTCTGCACTTTATATATACATCAACTTCCAATCAGCTCTCACACCACATCTACAGGTACACGGCCCTGAATTCAATGGACCCTCACGAGGCCAGGAGCAATGCCGTCAACTCCTACATACTGTACAAATACCGCACAGAAACGGTGAAAACATGGCTTACACAAAATGCTGCCCTAAACGAGGACGATCCCCACCTTTCCCCCCCACATCCACTGTGTCTCAAATACTATCCGCCTCACAGACAATCATCGAACGCGGGGTGACGGTGCCTGCTGACATTGTGTCTTCTTTAAAAGACGCCATCAACCTCCGGCGCAAAGTCACAGGGTATTATAAGAAGTGGGCAGCGGGATCAGATAAGGAATCAGTCGATCATAGTCATGAGCATTTCACGAACCAGTAAGCCACTTTTTCAACACAAGCTGAAAGTTGCTAATATCTTTACAGACTCGCACGTATTTAATCAATATTGAATGATGCCTCGAATGCCCAATCGAATAAGAAGTCTTCACCACGCGCAAAGTCCATGAGCCCAGAGCAGAAGGATATTGCAGATCTGGCGGACAAGTTCGCTTCGACTACGATAGCCCCTCGTCTGTCTGGGGAGAACAATGTCTATGATCCTGTCGAGATCCATATGGAAATAGTTATCCCGGCACAGGCAAGTGACTATGGGAATGCAAATTTAGATAACCTAGATGTGCACTGACAGTGTGATTAAAGGAGATTGACGAGAGCATGACTGTACCTGATGGTCTTTGTACAAAAGTTTTTCCAGTCGCTGGTCTTGTCACGGCAGCAGCTTTCACTGCAGCAGCGGGTTCTTCGTTTTTGACTCCTGCGAATCGAAAGACGAAGAAGCTGCTACGGAGAATCCCGCTCGATTTGCTCACAATCGACACCTGCGGTCCCGCCCTGAACCTTATCGGAGAATTACAGCCACTCCCCAACATTCTGTCACAGTTTCAACAACGTGCTTCAATTTTCGTGAAATATTTCAACGTCTTGGACCCATTAAGCCAGTCATTCAGTAACCACCAGACAGACACATCGACCAAAACAACCATGGACCAACTTGTCACTGCAATGGTTGTATATCGCTCGAACCAGAGATTCTCCAATTCGAATGAAACAGTGGCTTAGAAATCTTTGATTCAGTTTTGTGAGGTTGTCGGGACAAATCCTCGCGGTATCCATGCGTGAAGGTCTCAAACTCTGTCTACACAGAGGCTATGTGCACGTGGTGTTACATATATATAACTTCATTCGACAAACCTCACCGAGGTTGCTCTGCAACCCGATTCCAGTCCTTGAATTCCTTCAACAAGTGTTTCTCGACCATGTATTTTCCGGTCGGCTTCCACAGGACGACTTCTACCAAACGTTCCGCGCCTTCTTGGGAGGCACAATCGTTGCAGGGAGAATGTCCCTTGGCGACCGGAAAACAAGAATGAGATTTCGAGAGCCATGGCACATTGAGCCAGAGATCAAACCCCAAGGTCTTTCTGACATCTATACTATGCTCGCTGGTGGGTCAACCTTGGAGTCAACCCAGGACATGGTCACTCACCGTGTGCGTGGCACGGGGGATATAAGCCATAACAGGATCCAGAAGTCGAGACAGAAGGTTGAGAGACTGGGGCCTGGAGATCTTCTCAGGGAAGCCAAAAACGCTGCATAACGAGAGCTTCGACAACCCCATTCTTTATCCGTGTCAATGGTTTCGCCGTACATGACCTCTTGTGCAATGCACTCATGGAAATAGGCGAAGGGAGACAGGGCATCACGAGAGAAACAAAAACACTCCGGAAGGCGTCATCCTGGGTGGACTCGATTTTGGCGCACCATAAAACATGGGAGCAACAGTATGGGAAGGAAAGCATTTGGCAGATTCCGCCGATTGCTGAGGCCTCAAAGGCGATTCAGAAGAAGCTGGGGAATGTGTCGGTGGATGACGTCAAGTGGCAAATTCCATGAGTGCACGCACGGATATAGTAACAACGGGCGATCAAGGGAAAATAGAGCTGCTGCTGTTACACTTATTAAGACTTGGTATATATGTAATTTCAACTGATTCTATCTATCGCTTTCCGTCTTGTACCCGTCGCGACCCCACTAGGCTCTAAAAGCGCGGATGTTTGTAATCCCACCGTGTGAGCATATTTGCTATTTCTCTCAACTCGGCGATCTCCTCATCCGTCCACGCTCCGGTCCGGGTATCCCACTGAGACAGCAAGTTTCTCAACTCTGGCAGAATTTGTCTATCCAAGACAGTTTCGGGTTCTAACCTTGGATCAACCCCGTGAACATCTCCGGCCCAAATGCGAAGTTGGTATTCATAGAGTTTCCGCAATAGCTCTGTTCCTTGTTCAATGTCGCTGGTGGTCACTTCATCCAGCGACGAAGTAAGACGTTCATAAAGCTCAACTTCATCACTCACAACCGAGCCATCTTCAAGTTCCAGCGGCTGATACCCTCTCAAGCCCAAACGGCCGTCCCGTGAGCCTCCAAACATTCCTCTCATTCGTTCCAATCGGGGTTGTTTGCCCTTCTTGTGGCTTGAAGGATTTATGCTCTCTCGATAGAGCTCATGCTCCCGTGTAGGGATCCACGGAAGAGGCGCCGAGACATCGTGTCCTAAGTCCTGATTCCAAGGGTAAAAAGCAACATCAAACTGGATAATACCGTTCTCTTTCCCTCTGAGATTCAAAATTTTGCTTTGCGCATGCTTCCTATCGCAAACAAGGTATCGATCTCCGGCTCCCTTAACCAAATATCCGCTGGCATCCGAGTCAAACTTTGTCAATCCCAAACTTTCATCCTGGGCCCACGTTCTCAACGTGGCGACTTCCAAAAAGAATTTATCAGTCGTCGCCTCCAATAACACATAAGTGGCCTCATTCCAGACGGGGTTGTTGGTGCGTTTGCAGACTTTTGTGCGGTACTTTTCGATCCCTGATGAAGACAAGATGCGCGCATATGTGTCAAGGAAGGGACTCAAGTTCCGTGGATTGGAAGAGATCCTCAACCCGTTGGCACACCTGATGTAGAATCTTAGTACGCCCAGCGGTCCTTCTTGACGTGAGATGTGATCATTCTGAGCACTACTAGGTCCCCGACCGACTGGCGTGGATGATTCAGCTACCGAAGTGGGAGGAGTATCTTCCACTTTGTTTGCATCACTGAACTGCATTGACGCAAAGTCACTGGGGTCAGGACCTAGCCGAACGTGTTGCTGCGCTCTCTTTGTATCATTAATCTGCATTGACGCAAATTGGTCAAATCTTGGCTGAATCCTCTGCTGTTTCGATGAAGATGGTTCGGGATTCGGAAATTCATCAGACGCTTCTTCGGTTTGTCCCTCAGTTGGGGCTTGCATATCACGTCTCCGAGCTTCGCGATCCTTTCTGAGCATCGACCTGAACGCAGCTCGATATGGCCCAGAGTCCAGGGTGAGATCGTCAAAGTCGAATGCCGTGTCAAAGTCGGGGGCGCCGGACGCAAGGGATTGTTGAAAGACTGATATCTTCTCGTCGGAAAAGTCGATATACAAAGATGCAGTATCGTGCGCTTGCTTAAGAATTCTCTGGTTCTCTTGCTTAGTTATGAATTGATGATTACTGCCGCTGGTTGAGCTGGATAGGTACGAGTCACTGTTAGTCAAATATTCGCATCGGCTGCACACTGTAGGTAAGATTCACCCTTGTACGTTCTGAAATAGCATTCCCAGTGCTTGGCTCTGACAGGAAAGATGATTTCTGTACCTCGCAACTTCCTCTTCGTCCCAGATATGCTTGATCCTCCCACCAAGAGACATGCGGCCCTCGGCAAAGTTCACCTTCGTAATATGCTTCTCAATGTGAGTTATCACCAAAAGACAGCTGTCAAAGCACTGCTCCAGAGCAGTCATAATTTGTTCATCAGACTGTATGGTTTGTCTTTGTGGTGCCGATTCCAACCATTTCTGCATCAATTGTACCGTTACTTGCGTGGCGGCTACCTGAGATAATAAAAGGCTGACCTCCATCGGCGCGTCGTCGTATCTTCCTTTTAAATCATGAAGGCCTCTGATTGTCTTGGTGATAGTGGCACCAAGAGATAAACATGAGCCAACAAGCCCTGTGATTGAGACCGGATCCATGGTTTCGATAGGTATGAATGGGGAGTATTTGGGTTTGAATGCTGCGGGGGTTACTCTGAATACTATGAAGAGGGGAAAAGAAAGGGGAGCTGAAAAGCCCAATATGATCAAAAGAGGAAAAAAGAAATCACATGACTTGTCAGACTCAGGTACCCATATTTACCCCCGTTGAATGTTTATTAATACGATAATTCATCTTGAATATACGTATTTAAAATCCAAAATGCGTATGTAATTTTTGAAAGGCCTTTTTCTCTAAGAAATTACTATTTATTTATAAGAAGTCCTGTCTATTCATGAGAATGCGTTTTACTTATCAATCAGGCCTATTTAGAAACAAATAGGTGTTTTGTAATTGGAAAAAGCTTGTACATAATTAGGTATGCCTGGAGCCATCAAACATTTCAAGGGGGCACATGTATTGTAGGCAGATACCCTTAAGTGCACACACTCAGGTCGCTCCCGACTCGAGTTATCACGCGCCGGAGCCGGTCGATCGGAACGTGATCGGTTCGCAAGTCCCAAGCAGAATGTCATGACCTGGTGTTGACTTTCCACCAAGAAGGGCAATGTTGACACCTGCGGGGCCAACATTTGTCTCCAGCTTGAGTTCCAACCTCTGATACTTTCGTTGAGTTTTAGGGTCGGTTACCATTTCTATGGCATCTCTGATCTTGTCCTGCGCGGTGGCGGCCAAGTCAAAGGATATCTTTAACTCTTGGCGCGAGTCTGGTGCATATCGTCAGTTCCAGTCAGGCTTGACGTAAAGAAAAGGGAACCTACTGTCACTCTCAGGATCTTCATCGGCCGCCGAAACAATGATGACAACCTCTCCCGCCTGGCTCCCTCCGGGAAGTAACTTTCTCACCAACCTGACAGTCTTGGTCCCTGGTTGTTCTGAAGTAATCATATCGCCCTTGGATAGAAACCACTCAACCTGTTGTGATACGCGGAAGGTGCTGTCAAAGTAGTCTTTGTATAGATGGTTGCTTTGCAAGTCGTAAGGACCCAACTGTTTCGAGACTATCACACCTAGATGGTAAGGGCACGGAATAGCGGCCGGTGGTAACTCAGAGTCAATACCGAGACCCATCAAAACAGCACCCCGAGCCACAGCAGACCAGCTATTATCTGACCGGACCAACTGGCACCGATAAGAATCCGTTATCTCGTGTATCCGGCGAAAGAGATACTGGCTCTGAGAGAAGCCACCCGAGAGAAATACAGTCCGAACCTTGATTCGTTGGATATCTGCTACCACCAACTGTTTCTCAATAAGACTTTTGATGCCATCAACGCTAGGCTTAAACATATACTCCAGGTCATCAGAATTGATAACTAAAGCTCCGTCTCTACCAGCATATTTGATGTTCCGTGGAAGATTAAGAGGATATCTGAAGCGATTATCAGCGCTCCTGCCACTGAAGTTGTGCTTGATGGGTTGGAATCGATCCAATAGAACACGTTCACCAGGACTAAGCTCCCAGAACTCGTGCATGGCAGAGCCATATATCTCCTGTGTGCCTCCGAAGTCGACAAGTTTTGCA
Organism: Podospora fimiseda; assembly: GCA_033297215.1. Taxonomy (NCBI): domain Eukaryota; kingdom Fungi; phylum Ascomycota; class Sordariomycetes; order Sordariales; family Podosporaceae; genus Podospora; species Podospora fimiseda. Next base: position 39,925 of record MU865362.1, read on the forward strand.
TATGCCTCGGGGTCAAGTCGTTGCGGGAGAAATTCGGAAAGAAAGGTTTTGTCGATAAGATTTGCACCATAATGACCTCCCATTGGAGGAGTCACCCTGGTGATCTGAAACCGCGGAGAGAGCTGATCGATTCTGTATGTCGCCAAATCCACAGTTCCTCCCCCGGCGTCCACAATCATGAGGCCCTCTCCAACTCTGAGACTGTCGGTCCCACCCTGATGTTCTTCTGCCCAGCGTATGATATAGCGGGCACTGGCCTCTGGCTCTGTAGTAAGTCTGATCTGACCTGGGATGTAATTGATGCCTCGAAATGTTGCATTCATTGCGTTCAACACGGCTTTGAACGTGGTCGATTTTGCTCTGGTGTCACAGACCGCCGGATGTGTGATTATAACATCCATTGGGAGTTGCCTCAGTATTCTGGGGTCGATTTGACGCTCAATATCACGGCGAGTCTCGTAAAGTACCTCCTTTAGGTAGTCATTCACGACGTCGGCCGGCGTTCGAATAATATGGCGAGGAACCTCGGTATGAGGTTTATGAGGACCGAACTGGAGCTTGTCAGATTCTCTGAGCGTACTCTTAAAGATTTTGAGAGCGTCAAGGCGAGATGGCTCTTCTAATCTGAGTTTAGTCCACCGAATAACGTAGGCACTATTCCCAATGCCGTATCCCCAATCCTGTCCGGAACTGGCCGAGTATGTGAATACGGAGGGGACTTTGTGCGCAGATCCATGCTCTCCAGGCCAGTGCTGAACGACATGAATGTCATCAAGCCGTGGACCAAGTGCTCGGTCCTGGTCCATGATCCACGCAACGCCTAGCATACCGGTCAGCGGACATTAATGTCTGCGGGCGCACATTAGAGGAGGGGGCAAATATTATGGAAACCAAACATACCAGTGTACGTTGTACCATAGTCGACAGAAAGGACAAATCTTGATCGATGGTCAGACCATGAAGAAAATTAAAGAGGAAAGGTGTTCAAACCGAGGTCTTTTCGTTGTGCCGGACATTGAATTAGAGGAATCGGACATTGTGGACATTGTATCGGCCATAGGTTGTATCCGGGGAAAATATTGGATTGGTTGTTGATGATCCAAAGAATATTGATGTCATACCAAGCAGATGCTTCTTGAAACGAGGGGTTTGTCTGCACAAAAAGTAAAGGTCACTCCGAAGACTGGGCAAGAGTGCCTGCTCAAAATCTCAAAAGGAGGGGTAGCAGCCAGGTGGACAGAGCCACCTCGTTCTTGCATGTACTGTACCTGATGCATGTGCCTCAAAAGACACAGCCCTTGGGGTAATTGGAATTTGATGTGGGGGACGCCGACGCGTCCTTTTCAGGATTGCCACAGAAAAACCCCCTTTCGAACGTTTGTTAGTGCGATAATTATACCTTTCTGATTATAAATATGGATTTTTAAAACGGAAAACCGCTATTTATTATAAAAGAAGCTTAATTTATAAATAAAAGGCATATTTGATCATAAAAAGGACTTCTTATGGACAAGTAGCAATTTTTTTTTTTTTTTTGTTTTTTTTTTGAAAAGCTATAGGCTTTTGTGAAAACAAATAGACCTCTTCGATTTTGAATAGGCGTGTTGATATTTGTATATTGGGCTAACAAATATGTAAGGGGTATATTGTAGGGATTATATACGCAGGTGTGCACAAGTAATTCAAGCGCCCACGTGGCATGTAAAAATGGGGGGGGGGGGGGGTTGAAAAACGAAAAAAAGAGAAAAGAAATAGGGATAAAACAACCAAACAATGCGGAGATTGATTAACCATAATAAATTAGAATACTAGAATACCCAGTTCATACTGATAAAGGTGTCCCAGCCTCTTCACTCCCCTTCCTGCTCTGAATTATCTGCCAAATCTGACGAAGCTCCTCTATCTCCTCATTGCTCCACCCAGCCAAGTTCTGTCCAACGCCGCCTCCCGATAACCAACTCCCCACAAGCTGTTCATAATCCTTGGTCAAATAATAAACATTCTCGTCCAGCTTCTCCCTATTCTCCATCGTATCCTGATGCGTCCCTTGATTCGAGATCAACTGCAATTGACACTCGTATCTTCTCCTCAACAATTCAGTACCTGCTTCCACATCCTCCACTGCGACACCATCATTCTTTATATTTCGTTGATAAAGCTCCAGATTCGGGATATAAGCGTAATAGGTCTCCAAATCCGCCTTGAACTTCTCTGCCGACGTGCCCTTTGAGTTGAGCGCAAAGTAAATGTTATTTCCGCTTCCGACAACTGTCGTGCCGCTAGGAGTGGTCGATGAAGGATCGTCTTCGGCAGAATCAGAGCTTTGCTTTGGATTGAGGAGGGACTTTCTCCACCAGTGGTATATAAGCCAGATCAAACCGAGGATGAGGGCAATTCCGGATGTCACACCGAAAATGACACCTTCAAGTGACTTGAAGGGGAGTTTACCGGCGTTTTGGATGACGAGGAAGTCTGGGGGAATTGTAATGTTGTTTTGCGTCACGTCGTCAAGTTTCCCGGGAATGGCAATTACGTTTGGAGGGAGGTAATTGACCATGAACTCAGAGGTGGAACTGTTGATGAGTTCTATCCATCTTGTGCTGTTTTCGGTGTAGATGTTGGTACCGCGCCAAGAATTCATTGTTGTGTGGTGGATTGGGAAGGAATATGTGCAAAAGTACGGATTATGGGAAGAAACGAGGGCAGATCAGGAGAACCACGATTGTCTGTTTCCCATCTGTCAGATGGTCTTTGAGCCCATGGGCCAGAACAAGTGGTTACGGCCCGGTGTGGGCGGCATGGGAAATGAACAGCAAAAACACCATGATCGGTAAGCAAGGCTCTGACTGCGGAAAAAAGGAGAAAGATTCAAGGTACAAAAAGATACATGATGCTCACTGCCGCTAGCGATCAAAGGTGCCTTGTGGGGTTCAGCTTGGGGTTACACGGCGTCGTTAGCGCCCGCCACCATGCATGACTATTTGGATTTAGTCCCAGCCAGAATCAGAAAAGGGAATTCTTTGAACTTCGGCGAGAGAACGACCAGTCTTTGCGCAGATAAGCGCCACATCCACAAATTTCTGTGTGACCAAAACGTCGAGCTGCATTTGCAGCCGGTCGTGTGGTTTTGTTGTCCGATCACCTGGCACAGCCTCGATCGCCAATTTGAACTCGGGGAGACGGTCTCGTGGGTCTGAAGGCAACCGCTGCAGGTCGAAATCGAGACATACCTCTCGGCGTGAGACTAAAAAAAAAAAAGTCAGCCGTCGGTCTTCTTTCCCGGATTTTGGAGAGCTCACCATCTGCGGGGGAAAATCTCTTTGGATCATCAGCTGAAGACTGAATGATTGTGACTCTACCCGTCTTGCTGCCCCCAATGCTAAACTTCCTGACCAAATTCACAGTCTTGGTGGTTGGTTGATCCTCAATCAAATCGCCCTTGTGAACAAACCACTCAATGTGATTGTGAGCACGATCAACTCCATCAATGGCGTCCTTGTACAGTTGATCGTCAGTATGATCATAACTGGCAAACTTGGTCGAGACCTCTACCCCCAAGTTAAACGGAGACGGCACAACTGGCGGCGGTACAGGGCATTCCAGCCCCAGCCCGAGTAACACACCACCGCTCGCAACGGCCGTCCAAGGGTCACCCGCTCTCACCAACTCTGACTGCCACTGGTTTGCAAGCTTCCTGACACAGTTGAACAGGTATTCGTTGTTGGAGAATCCTCCCGAAAAGAAGATGGTTCGAACAAGCAACGTCCTGCCATTCCTGCTCTCATTGTCAATTTTCAGGAGCTGAGCATCGATGAGCTTCCTGATTCCCACGACGCACTCTTTAAACATTTCTTCCATATCCGCGCAGCTGATGAGGAGTTGACCGTTGCGAATCTTTGGATTTCGGTCGTTGGCAAGTCGGAGCCGCTGTGGAATATCAATCACCATGTCTGGACAGGCTGCGCCCGTCTCTGTTCGGCCCTTGAACTGAAACTTGCGCTGCTGAAACTTTTCCAAAAGCTCTTCCTCTCCAACTTTCAGAACGGTGTGATTAGAGCTACCGTGTCTGTCACGAAGGCCGCCCAAATCAAGAAGTCTCCGATAGTTTTCTGGTCCAAGTGTCCGTGGCAGATATGTATAGAGGAAGTAGTGGTCAATACGAGTTGCTCCACAGGCAGCTCCTGAAACATCGGTGATCTTGGAGATTTTGAACTCCGGTGTCAGCTTGTCAATGTGATACGAGACCAGATCAACGGTACCTCCTCCTGCATCTACTACCATGAAGCATTCTCCCTCTCTGAGCTGGTGTGTGGTAATCATGTTTTGTGCTCGGGCTGCTTGTAGTGTGTATTGCGCACACGCTTCAGGTTCCGTGGCTAGACGTAGTGTACCCGTTCTGACGTGAATCCCACTGAATGCGGCCCTAAACGCAGTCATGGCCGCCCTGAACGTCAGACCCCTTCCTCTGCTGTCCCAGTCAGCAGGATGGGTAATGACGAGATCAATGGGGAACTGTTCGAGAGTCTTTGCATCCTTCTCCCTTTCGATATCCGCCCGAGCTTGTTTAAAGACTTCTGTGAGGTAATCGGTTACAATTTGGGGAGTTGTTTTGATAAGATGCCGGGGAAGATCTGCCCGCCGCCTTTCCTGCCCGTTCCGGGCAAGATCGAGTTTATCGGCTTCCTGGAGCGCCCTCCTCATTGATATGAGAGCGTCAAGCCGACCGGGAACTGGTAATTGGAGTTTGGTCCATCGCAAAATGTACGCCTCCTTTCCGATGTTGAAGCCCCAATTGGAGCCGGAATTTGCCGAATAAGTAATTTCTGACGGAACCTTGGGACGGATATCGGAACCTTGTGTCCAATTTTTAACAACCTTGATGTCGGAAACTTTTGGCCTTTCTCGCGGCTGGGTCAAGATCCAGGCCACTCCTATTATGAGAGTCAGCGGTGTGCATGGAACTGGTGGACAACAAGTATAGTAATTACCAGTAAAGGTTGTTCCGTAGTCGACGCAAATGATGTATCTGGGCCGTTGATATCCGCCCGAGAGATTGCTATGTTGTGTTCTCTCGTCGTTCTCGTCACTCAGCATGCTGACGGAGTCTGTACGGAGGGCCATGGTGAGTGAAAGAAGTGGGGGAAAGATCACGACGATTTGGTGGACCTTGGGGTAAAGAATAATGCAAGAAATAGAAGAGGGTTGATTTTGATGGATTTAAGGAGTTGGGTGTTGACTGTGACACAGAGGGTGTGCAAATAAGCACGACATCTCAAGGGGGTGGCTCTATTGGATCAAGGCTTTGGCTCTGCAAAATGCCCCCTGCCCTGTCGCGGAGTTGAATGGTTCGGAAGACGGGACGGCGACACAGTTCTTGGCAATTCAGACCCAAGCTAAACCCGATTTCACCTTGATTTGAGCTCATCTTTTGGGAATTGGGCTTCCAAAACATCTCCAGCGACACGTAAGGAGGACCTGCGCAGAATGGATTCACTTTCGAATAACTTGAAGGGAATGTTTAAGCGGCCAGGCCGAAAGAAGGGCGACCAACAAAAACACGAAGAAACCAAAGCCAGCAGCAATAAACCCGCCTCACAATCGAGTGGTCCTCCGCAGATCGCTCCCTTGCCCGGAATCCAAGATTCAGCCCCAACAACACAATCAACTTGGGGTAACAACCCTCAATACACGACGGATAATGGATACCAAAATTCTTCTATGAACACACTCGGTGTCGGCCCGAACAACCATCCCCAACAAGACCACAACCAGCGATATCAGCACAGATTTGAAGACCCGCAAAGTTTCATGAGAGAAACAATGCATGAAGTTAGTACCGAGGTCACAACACAGCAACATCATGGCCTGCGGCAACATCAAGGGAGCAGACAAGCAGAAGAGCTCTCGGCCACTTCAAATACTTCAAGGAAGCCAAAGCAAAAGCCAAATCCCCAGACGATGGGTGATTACGAAAGGCAAATGGCTCTACTTGCAGCAAGTCGGTCCATGTCACCGCATCAAAATCATTCACCTCCGGTCAGCTTGAACTTACCTGGACGCGGGCGTCCTATAATACCCTCTCAGCCGAGCACGTTCAATCCATCGTATGGTGCTGCTCATAATTGGGATACACCAGGCCTGACAACCTCAAATCCGGTAGTGAGAACAGTAACACCAACCCCTCAACCACAGACCAGAGAATTTCAGATTCATACCACGAGTTCCGAGAGGGAAGAGACTGGATCCGCTGATACAGGTCTGCCAATAATGGGCCACAAAACAAATCAAGATAATTCGGTGGCTCGAAGGGACGACAATATGTCGACTTATCAGTCAAACCAACTGGCAAATGGGAGAAGACCATCTTATTCGACTACTCAAGTCACATCGGGTAGCCCAAGCTCTGTGGTCTCCGGGTCTTCCGGACCGAATGGAAGAAGGCAACTGTATTTAACTCCCTCATCACCACATGCAGATGCTGGGCAGCGTGGTAAAGACGGAATCCTCGCACTATCCATTCTTTCACCAGCGTCGTTGCCAGTGAATCATGCCTCTAGTGTGATCACGGATTTTGCGTCAAATGACGAGCATTTCAGGTTTAAGGATGTTTCGGATGACGAAGGATCTGATAATGATGAGACACTGACAGAGGGTCCGGTCTGGCAACCTGCAGGACAGCAAACATACCTTGATGCTCGAACATCAATTGAGGACAGCGACAGTGACGAATCCATCGCAAACCAGCAATTAAACTCGCAAGAGCCCGAGCGTCAAGAGGAAACAATTCCCCTCAATCGTTTACCACAAACACCTGCACAGACTCAGTCCTTCACGGAGCATTTGTCCTCAATCAAAAAGCCCGAGCCTGAGGAGCAAGATACAACTCAGAACACCTCACCAAAGGCCCCAACTCAAAATGAGTCTCGACCCAGGGTTGGAGGAACGGGACTTGTCGACATTGCAAAAGAAACCAAAAGCCCAACATCACCGACGCAGCCAACTGGAATTTTATCTCCGGTTAAAACCCACCAACCAACTGTATCGGACACAGAATCGAGGGCGCAGGCGTTTCTGGCAAGCCAAAATATCATGCAAGTTTCGCCAGGGCATGATTGGCTTGGTACCCTGATAGACTGGACCAAGGAACAGCAAAGAATCACCCAGGCAAATCAGAAACAAACCGAAAAGGCCCATCGAAAAGAGCTCAAAAGGATGCACGAAAGCTGGCAGCAGGAACGTCAACTGGGGATCCAACTACACGAGGAGATCAGGACCAAGGCAAAAGATATTACGCGGATTGAAATGGAACTGAACAATGCCCGGGCTGCCGAGAACATGTATGACGAGTTGAAGTTGAAATACGATGGCAGCCAGAGTTACATCAAGACGTTGGAATCCAACAACGGAACACTCCAAAACAACATAGACAGCAAAGAAATGGAACTCGGCGGCTTGAAGATTCAAATTCAATCCCTCAACACAAAACTACAAAGTATCGGTTCAACCCACGCCGAGAACCTCGCTGCAGCCAAAAGGGAATACGAGGACGAAATACTCAGAGTGCAATCACAGTGTAGAAACGACATGGAGTCCGCTGCCACGGAACACAGGCAGCAAATCGAGGAACTGGAATTACAGCGGTCAAATCTCATTTCTGAGCATCGAAACGCTTTGCAAGCAAAGGAGTTCTTGCAGATTGATCTGAAAACCCAACACGAGAAGGAGCTAAAAGCCAAAAACCAGGAAATCGTTACCTTTGGTTTCAAACACAAGGAAGAGGTCCGAGCTATCGTTCAAAAGCACCAGGAGGACTACAATACATGGCAAACCGAGAGGGAAGACATGTTGGCAAGGCATCAACTCGAGCTACAGGCCAAAAATCGAGAGATTGCAGCTGCCAAGCGCAAAACCAAGGAAGAAGTGGCACAAGTAACCAAGAAGCACCGGGCGACTATCGAGGAGCAACAATCTCAAATTGCATCCTACAGCAAAGACAATTACGGGTTTATCGAGATTGACGACACGACTTTTGCTCGTTCGTTCCAAGCGTTGGTCGGGGAGATTGATCAGCTTGCAAGCCAGATTTGGTTTCCCGCCACTCTTGATTTCGACAACTCTCTGGACCCGACAAACTTTTTGGAGAGAAATGCTTTTCAGAGCAATTGGGTATGGCCTCGATTCGTGCGGAGCACATGCTGGACTATTTTGATCCAAGGCTTTTTCAGCATGCCTCTGGGCTTTGGTGCTCTCGGCCATCAAGGAAATGGTTACACACACATGTACCCGACTTATCAAGCGGCCGCGTTGTTGAACTCCAATAACCGTAAGTTGACCAAAAGATTGTACATTGCTCAAGCTAACTCAGTTTTAACGTATAGACGAATCCCAAATAATCCCCAACGACAAAGAAACCAACCTCTACAGAGCCCTCCACTTCAAACGAATCCTTTCAGCAATCCGAGCCGACCAAGGCACCGGCGAGGTCATGCTTGCCACCATGTTCGAGACCAACGTCAACCACGTCACTCAACGCCTCCTTGACATACTGGGCCACATCGTCAACGCACAACTCGACCGATCATGTTCAGAACAGGCCAAAAGTATTTCACGAAAGATGGGAATCCTCGCTTTGGAGATTGGCACGCAACGAGCCCAAGTCATTCTCGAGGTTTGCCATTATTCAGACCAAGTTCCAGCTGCTGGATGGAAGACGGAGGACGCAACCGGGGCTGGCACACAAACTGTTGATTTGATGATTCATCCTTGTTTGAGCAGGATTGGTGATGGAAGAGGGGAGCTCTCAAACAAGAAGGTTTTGGCCAAGGGAGAGTTTGTTCCACTGTCTACGGGATACCGTTAATGAATTCTTGGATTAATACGGAATACAACATCTTGTGTTGATATCGATCATGTTGTGTCAGTGTATCACCAAAGGAAAACAGTATATGGACCCACTTTTAAATAGGGGTAACAACCAAATGTGCCACTGAATTGAGCCAACGGACCACAGGTACCTTAGGTAAGAATTATGACGCTGTGCACATGAAAAATCATCATCATGGAGTGAACAGACAGAAGGAACTGGACTCCCCCATCCCCAAAAATCGGTGTCACCCCTCCCCGCTTCGCCGACATTCCAAAAGAGGAAGCGGAAAGGAAACAAGGCTCTGTTAACGCCGCACCCCCGCCGCCGCAAATAGTGCCACATTTCCTGTACGAATTTAATAGTGCAAGCCGCCAACGTTCAGCTTTATGTCATAGTGTGACAAGAATGTGACTGCCCGCATGCGTCTTTCCGGGGAGAAATTTGGCAAACATCTTCAGACTGGTTCGTTCCACCGATCTGTCTTGTCACCCCGGACACTCCACACATCTTGTTCATTGTCGTATTATTAACTGCGCAGCCTTGTCTTGGCTTTTACCACCATTTGTCAGCCCAGGCGCCACATCCTGTCCTTCGCCATCATCCTGCAGGAAAGCCATCCCCACACGCTGATTCTCAATTGGCGGTTTTGTAACCCATCATCCGATAGACTGCCTTGGAAGCCTTAGAATAATGGTTGGTCGAGATGATTCTAGTGTAGTGTAGATGCCCGAGATTAAGGGTCGTTCAGCTCGGGACCGCCTAAGCCTGGTCCGTCCGTGGAAGCTTGATCACCACATATGCAAGCATTGATGGTGTGCCGCAGGCCTCCCTCCCTAAGTTGTGAACTTTCGGTACGGAATACATCGAGTGACAATCGGATACCCACATCCCGGTACCTACACTCAATAACGTTAGTAAGTATTCCGTAGTGTAGTCCCATTGGCCGGGAAGAAGAAGCGGCTGACTGCAAGGAGATCCAGAAAGCCAAGGCATTCTTCTGGAACAACCCCGATGTCACCCAAGAAAGCGCCATCAATTGACATCTGGTCCAAGAAATTCAGGAAATTGCCGTTCATGAAAGCGAAAAAAAACTAAAAAAAACTGAGCGTGATTTTTGAACCTTTCGTGACAATTGGCCTCAAGTCACACAAGCAAGTTCACTTTTCTCCATTCTCAACTTTTTTTTTGTGGGCACTTCCTTCATGATTGCCCCTTGAAGCTTCAATTATCAATGCCGCCATAACAACCTTCATTTCCAGTTGAAAGCATTGAAACGCGAGCAACTGGAATTGAAGATCCCAAATGATCACCACATCGCTTTCCAAGTTACCGCCCCAGCCTCTACCAGGAGGTGAAGCGCTCCGGGCCAATGCTATCGTCGTCACGATATGGTTCGTTCTCAGTTTGGGACTGACGGTACTATTGCAATGGAAAATTCGAGACGCCCGGAACCGGAACCGTATGCTTTGGCCAGAGTTCAAGATCATCAGAACAGCGACAGGCATCCTTACTTTGTACGTTTTATTTCTCTTTTCTTGTCCCTTTTTACGTTCCATCCATGTCTTCAAACCCCCCCTAACGCATCTGAATTCTTACAGTTGGTACTTGTTCGTCGTAGCTGATCGATGGCTCCGATACTATGAACGCCAAATCAAATATGACTACATCCTCTTCGAGCCGTTGATCCAAATCTTTCAACTGATATCCACGCTGTTATTTCTCTGGGGAACCTTCGCCATCGTGTGGAACGAGGTCGAAAAACGTTTCGAGAGAAAGAGATCCAAAGTTTCCTGGTGGCTCTCGGCCAAAGTTATCCTATTTGCCGTCGGCTTGGTGACATGTTATTTTTGGGTTCTTCGGATTGCGACGGCGGCAGTATGGCTCAAATTCTCCAGCATGAACGTCATCTCTGACGTTGCGACCAAAAGAAATGGCTTCGAGATGGCAATGACGTTCTTGTTTATGGCGTTTAGCGGTCTCACCGTCGCTGCCATTGTTGCAACTGTTTTCTATCGCGCCACAAAACAACAGGAGCAATGGGCAATGGTAAGTTGGAACTCTCCAAAGCTTCCCTGTTCGTCCAAATGCTAAGGTAGGGTGCCAACTAGACCCGTATTTACGCCGTCATTGCCTCCATTTTATTAATGGCCCGATGCATGATGGAGACAATCATTGTGTTTAGGATACACACATCCAAGACAACCACCCGCTCCGATATGCTATTCCCATACGACATCTCGTTCGGTCTGCTTACCATCTTGTATCTCGTGCTGATGTGGATACAAGCCTGGCAAATCTCGTCAAAGCTCGACATGGGTAGCAAAGTCGTAAGCAACATCCAGGAGGACATCCGTACTGCAATCCTCAACCAGCTGAGGAAGGCAATGGATGAAGATCCCGCCCGCAAACCGCCGCCATTCCGCATCATTCTCGAAAACACCTTGAGGGATTTGTCCAGCATCATTGCCGAAGGACCTCGATCCGGCCACTCAACCATGCCACCCGACAAGAAGCTGGAAGTCGGTAAACAGTTCATCGAAAAGACACTCCGCAAGAACTTTGGTCACCTCGGAGATCCAACCCTTACCACCGCACAGCGAGCGGCCAGCACCACCAACACTCCTCAATCTAGCTTCGGACGTAACGGTCGAGACCGCGGCGGCCGGCACACCGCTCCACTCCCAAAAAACTCCAGCTCAAGACTCTTTGACAGCCTCTATACTGCTTCCAACCCAACCATACGCAATGCGCAGTCCGAGGGAGATATGCGACGACAACGCATGCAGCAAAGCACGTCATATAATTCACTCGGGCAGCGGTATGGTGCTCCCAGTCCAGTCGACTGGCCAAGTACCTCAACCGCAGGAGGATTCGGATACAACTCCAACATGCCCGCCCTAGACGAAGAATACTACCAAGATCCTCCTCCTCCACTCCCTCCCCAGCAACCAATGCGAAGCTTCATCTCCCCAGATCAAAACGCCCCAAGCTTCGCAGCCCGCGCCGCACCCAACCAACAGTACGGCGGTAACCACTCCTCCAACTCTACAACACCATACAGCGTCCCTAGAAACTTTTCTTCTCCTGTTCCATCCATAGGCCAACCCTACGACACCTCCGACCCACCAACAGGCAACTCTCCCACAAGAGAAAGAGAATACCCTTTCCCCCCACAAACCGAACCACAATACCACAACGACATGTTTTACCCCCATCAACAACCAGCCGAATTACACAATTCTCCCGCCTTTCAACATCGACAACCCATCATACCTTCTCCTCCCGAAACCCAACCAACAACCGCACCCCCCAGACGAACCCTAGGAATCTCCCCTCAACCACCAACAACACAACCTCCCCTAAGAAACGCACCATCATATCCTCCCGGTCCATTCACCCCGCCCGAGACCCCCGTGCCCGGAAAACGCCATGTCTCATCTTCCAACGTAACGAAAAAGCAAAAGAGATCATCATCATCATATCAACAACAACAAACTCAAACTTCTCGTCGTAATTTCTCTGAACCAATGACCGGAACGACCGTCACATCCATGTCACAAAAAATACCCCAGCAACCAGTGCCTCAACAACCAGTTCCACAACTTGAGCCAGAAATCCCAGTCCAACAAGCACCTAGTAGAGGACAAAGACGACAGCTTGATCAATCTTTGATACCATCAATACATCCAATCGTCCAAGGCGGGGGAAGACCACGATCGCGGACGCCGGTGCCTGGACAGCCTGTTCTTCCGGCTCAAACTCAAACTCAGGAGTACAGAGCTTATCAACCCCCTTCTTCTCAACAACAACAAACTGGGGGATTTGTTGAGGATCGAGACTATGAGATGAGAGAGTTTTCGGGTGTTGACAGATAATGAATGACTTGATAAAATATATAGACAAACGTACTGCTTTTATAGCGTCATTAATAGTAATTCCATCGCCATGTTTCAAGTTAAAAGCAAAACCGCAGAAACAAAGTGATGGTAAAAAATGCGTGTATATGCAATGTCCGTACATCAGACTCTAACTGCCATCATCTACTCCAACTCGAAAACGTCGACCCAGTACTGGTACTATCCCCCCTCATCAACCCATTCTTCCACTGCGTAAGCTGCCTCAACCTCTCCTCCGTAAACCCAGAAACCCCATCTTTCCCCAAATGACGTGTCCCCAACACCAGGCTCATATTCTCCATCCAACTATTCCAAGACTCCGCCGGCAGCGCCTTCGCAAGCCTTTCGACCAACCCATCCGGCCTCTGCCGCATGATTTGAAGCAACAGCGATTTCCAACACTCAGTTACCGAATCCTTTCCATTCGTGGCTACTTGTCGTCCCAAGAACTTGGCCAAGTTAACGCACGCCTGATCTGTGGAACTGCAAATATTGTTGACAATTTCCACCACAAAGGCATCGTACTCCTTGGTCGCGGCCCGAAGGCACGCAGTTGCATGAGAGAATCTCACACCCTCCATATTCTGCAATATCTTTCTCAAAGCATCCCTCTTGGGATCAAGTGGTGCCCGCCAAATCGGTTCCTCCACCGTGACTGCCGTGACTGGGGGTGGTGGGCATGGAGCAGCAGGACCAATGACCTCGCTTGCACCAAGCGTAATTGCGAGGGCGTCCATATGTGCTTGAACTATTAGTGGATCTTTGGCTGTATTTATGGAATGGAAACGCCCGGAAATCTCGTCTTCGGAGGGCAGTGTCTGGAGCATTTGCAAAAAGGCAGGCTTCCACCGCGAGTGCATCCAGTTGGAGTGGAGAAGAGCGAGGCCGAGGGAGCGGACTTCAAGACCAAAAGACTCGGCGATGGAAACCCGTTTGATGAGCAAAGAGCAAAAATGTTTCTGGGCCTCGGACAGAGCTTTGGGTGCCCGGATTGTCAAGTCATTGGCGTGTCCAAAGGCTTTTTGGAGCGGTCCTGACGAGAGAAAGAGTGGCAAGGTGTCAGTCAAAATCATCATCCGATCTCTAATGGATACCTCATGCTCCATGGAACGGAGGAAGTCACATAGAGTTTGGGCAGCAGGTTCGTGCCGAAGGGAAAGCCCAAGGCTAAGCTGACGCAAGGTGCGCCATCGAAGGGTTGAAGAAGTCCGGACGCAAAGGTGTATGAACAAATCGATGGCTCGCGGTCCAATAGCAATTGCATCATCGAGAAGATTGAGTAATTTGTCAAGAATGTCTTTACCGGCCTTTGGTGGCGGTTCAGCACGGCAGTTGGTGAAAGCCCCGACGTCTGAGTAACGGAGGAGTGCACGTTGTTGTGGTGTGGTGTCGGGTCCTTCAAGGGCAAAGACGATGCCAAGTTGGGATTGCTGGAAGGGTTCAACCTTGAGTTCCCAGTCCTCGATTCGTGCAAGGTTTGGACGCCACGCAGCCCACATTGGATAATTGAAGAATACATGCGGGAGCAAACTGCGGACCGACTGGGGAAGGTCGGCTTGTTGGCAGAGCTCTCTCAGTCCTTTGACAGTTGCGTAGGCCTCTATCCATCGATATGATCTCTGCAGCTCAGTCAATTTTGCATGCAGGTGATCTTTGTACTGGGTCCTCGAGAGGATTTCTGAGACAAGGTCAGGAGGAAACAGCTCTTCGCAGTTGGTATGAGCAAGCGTGCTGAGTAACTTGATGATGGGAGGCAATTCAGTGTTGGCATCATCGTGGACAAAAACGTGATGGACAATCGGGAGCAGCTGTCGGGCAGCAAGCACCTCACCCTCATGAACCAAGCAGATGTCGACTTTGTGCGCAATAATAATGGACTGCAAATAAAACGAGATTCTGGATTTGAAGCTCTCATGCGTCGTGCCAGAAATGAAATCCGGTCTGGTCCAACGACGGATGTATGCTCGTGCGGCTTCGTAGCTGAAGAGATGCAAACACGCAATTACGGCGGTCTCCAAGACGTAGGGTTCTGGCATGGGCTCATTTTTGAGAAGGGCCAGCTGTGTAATGAGGAATTGGTCGGCGTCATTTGATCGTGGAACGATGGGCTTCAAGCCAAAACGAGCGTTCGTTGATGAGTTGAGGAGAGGATTGGACAAGGGGTGGACCTCATCGAGAGGGAATTCGTCTGGTTTGCAATCGCGTAATTTTTCCGGTCCTCGTGTTTGCCGCAATTGCTTGTACCAGTCCGACTTTCGAGCCAGAGCTGGCATTTGGGAAGATCAAGGCATGAGTGTGGGGGGAATGAACGAGTGGATTGGCAAATCTTGGCCAAGGTTGGGTGTTGAAAGGACTCAAAGAGGCTGAGAGGAGAATGAGAGCAGCTCTCAACAAAATTGGAATAGATCTTTCGGCACCGAAAAGGGAAAAAAAAGGTTGAGAAGAAACTCAGCTGATTTTAATGCACGCTATTGTTCGGGAAACAAACTCACGCCCGTCCCTGCCAATCACAAAACGCGTCTATGGCCAAATTTCCAGGCTCGAGCTGAGCTGTGGATGCACAAGTTTGTAAGGGAAACCCGCAAGTGCGGCGCAGCACGTTGGTGTATGAGCTTTGAGCGCTTTATGATCAGTGCACACTATTCTTATCTTATCGGATGGAGGGGTAGCGGGGTACAAGAGCTGACGTCAGGAGAACGGACCCCGCGTGTCCCCCTGAGCCCAACCTGCTACCTACCAGCTCCATCAACCACTTTTTGACCGAAAACATCTGCCTCCCTCATTACATAAGTTCATTGACCTACTATGTCTTCCCGCGGGCTTCCCGAGTCTTTGATGAAAAAAGTCGATGAATATGTCGACTCCCTCGCACCCCAAATCCAACCCCGCATTTCTTCGGAACTGGAGGATTTCCAAACCAAGACCATCGACAGCTTGGAGGACAAGGTCGTGGATGCATTCCGCTCCCTCTTCAACAAGGACTCTTCTGGCGCCTCACGAAGCTTGAATGATCACGCCCCGGATGCCTATGGCGGCCAGTCCCTGCCATTCGCCGACGAAATCGCCAAGTTGAGCCGCAGCTTCAGCAAGATCACCGATGAAGCTGGCGATGATTTGCGTGACATTTTCAACCTGACTGAGGGCGCCAGCACAGGTCAGCAGGGCCAAACCCAATCCCGGGGACATGGTGGCTCCGACGGAGGCTCTCTTGCCAAGGGCCTGTTCTCGGCTGCTCTCAACGTTGTTCAAGACCAGCTAGACAAGAACGGCCACAAGATCGGCGGCGGTCAAGGCATCCAGCTCGATGGTCTCCTTGGTGCCCTCAGTAATACTCTGAAGGACGTCTCCCGCAACCCCGAAGAGACGGCCCGCGCCATCAGTCCCGAAATCAAGGAAAAGGTCGGGCTTAAGCTTCGCGAGCAGCACGGTCCCCTAGCTGAGCAATTCACCCGCATTGCTCTCGACCATATCAAGAAATGGCTGCGCGGCAACACCTCCACCAGAGACCTGGGTGAAGGTGCCAAGGGCGAACTCGAAGACCAAGTCAAGCATCTCGTCAAGGGCATCGGAGGCTTGTTTGGCCACAAGAAGAAGGATTCCGGCGAAGGGACCAGAGGTCTTGGAGATGACCATCGCGACCGTGCCGAGGGCGGTGAGGGAGAGAGCAGTGGTGGATTCTCCAAGCTGATCAGCGATAAACTCAGTACTGGAATTGCCAAGGTTCACAGAGAAGTGCGTCTCGAGTTCCGTAAAGTCCTCGGCGGTCTCGAGAAGCAGCTCTTCGAAATGCTCCCCGATGAGTTCCAGAAGCCCCTCGAGAAGATTCTCGGAGGCAACCCCTTCGACTCTCAGCTCGACCGCGATGCTTCTCCCAATGCCGACCGCGGCTTTGGAGATGACCTCAAGACCAAGCTCGTCGACAAGATTCGTGGCCTCGTAAGGAAGGTGCAGGAGATGCTGCGCGAAAGCATCCTGGGTGTTGTCAGCGGTGGTCACCGCAAGCTTGAGCGCGAGAGCTGGACTTTTGTGCAGCAAATGGTCGAGCAGAAGGTGCAAAAGTACCTGCCCAAGGTCAAGATCACGGTGCCGGATGACATTGGCAATGAGAATGTCAGCGTTGGGGCACCAACTACTGGAGTCAACCTTGGCAACCAGACAGGCCCATCTGGTGGCCCTCCATCAACCTACCAACAACAACAGCCATCGCAAGGTAACTACGCTCCGCCTCCATCGACCTATGGCCAGAACCAGCACCAGTCTGGCAACTATCCGCCTCCTCCATCGACCTACAATCCTTCCCAAAATACCTACCCTCCTCCTCCTGTTTCTTACGAGCAGCACCAGCAGCAACAACATCACCAACAAGGCTACAACCCATCCACTTACCAGCAGCAGCATCAACAGCAGAATCAGCAGCAGCAATACTTCCCTCCACCTCCGTCCCAGGAATACGGACAGGGCAACCAGCATGAACAGGGGCAAAACCAGTACTAATACTGAGGGTGATTTTTTTGAGAGAATTTTGGGAGAGAAGCGTTTGCTTGATTCATGACCAAGGCAGGCAACTTGTTCAAATTAAATAACAGGGTCGTTTGAACTTATCATTACCTATATCCACGCTACCGCGTCATATACATCCAGCCCCTCTCATGTGAAGTTTGTTTGTTTCATAAACCTAAGGCAGGGTAACTCCAGTAGTATTCAGCTTGTAGCACTGTTCCTTCGCCGGCATGCGCTCTCTTTGATCCCACTGTTTAAAGCCATCGTCAGTACTAAGCAATTGTCAAGGCTGTTATCCGGAGACCTACATGTTCATGGACACAGCCGCCAACCCATCTCCACCTATCGACATTGCCGTACTGAGCATACGACATGTTGGTGCTGGCGTCAAAGCACCACGATGTGCTCGCCTCGGTGCCGATCTTCCTGCCCGCGCAGAACAGGGACCAAATGGCCTGCGGGCCGCTGGTATAACCGGGATTGTGTTGCTTTTTTTGGGGTCAGCTTGGCTTGACTTTTGATTAGTTTTGTGTTCTGATACTCACGATATAGACGTTGTCAATCAGCGAGAACATGGTCCTCGGGTCTCCATCAGTCACAAAGGCGCGGTAGAACTTGTAAGCCCTGAGGGCCGTCTCTTCAACCGTTACTGAGGCATTGGGAGTGCAAAGAACGGGCGGGGACTTGAGGTTACAGAGGTTCTCTCTCTTGACAATTTCCGAGACTGCTGTGGGATCAGTAGGTGCGGCGATGACAGCCAATGGAGCCAGAATGGCGGTTGAGAGGATTGTGAGAAGATGCATGGTGTTTGACGAGGGTTCGAGCAAACAACTTGGGTATTGGTGAGTCCCACGGGCGGTCTGGGATACCAACGGTCTGTATATATATATACCTGCTGGACGGAGACGATAAGAAGATCTACCCGCTACCGGCTAGGTATTCCTGAAGGCGGATAAATGAATCACTTTATGTCCAACCAGGGACCCGCGTTTGTTGATAGGGTCGCATATTATTCTCCGAATTACTCTGGGTAAATTCCCCACCCCTCCCGCAATCATGTTCATTTGTTTTCAATGTTCAGGGACATGAAATTTATCTAAAGAGGACAAGAAATCTTGCTTAGTGGTTTGCAATAGCCGACTCACGTAGGGTTCCAATAACCCGGTTTGCCAAGCAACCGGTATATATGGGATGCAGTCAGAAGCAAATGCCGGTCCAAGGAATCAGGCCCCCCTCTTTGTATATTAGATTGCGTCAGGGCCGGCCGATCTTAAATGCCCCCCCCCCCAAGGGGTTCTGGTCCTTTTTGTTGATTTCTCGGTCTTGAGATTCTTTTGGATGAGATTTCTGTATATGCTGCCCCGAAGGCCAAGTTGGCACACATCAAGATTGTTTCTTTCGTTGACGAGGGAGTAATTGCCGAATTCAGATGAATAGTGATAGTGAGTGTTGGCGGGGAGCGTTCTTTTGTCCGAAGTTGCCCTCGTCCTTTTTTGTTGCAATTGGGCTTTACTTGATCACGAATTAATTCTCATAATCCCGCGGTTAATCCATCAGCACTGGAATATACCTATCCAGAACGAGGTAAATCAATTGACAAAACGCTCTCTTTGTCCATTTCTAGCCATATCTTCGTATAATAACTTGTTTAAGTAATATTTTTGAAGGAACAGGTTTGTAACTCCTTTATATAAGCTGTAAAGATCCATTATTGTCTGAACTTGAAGACACTCAAAAGTTCGCTCGAGCGACGTCATGGGCAAAGGGTCCGTCAAACTTGAAGGAAAGAGCGTGGATCCACTGCGTCCATTCAAATAGACTGAAGAATCTCTGGTTGCCTTTCCAAATTGTCGTTTCCCCGTCGACCTGAAGCCCCACCGGCATAAGTCCCAACAATGGCATTGTATAAGCTGAGCTTCCTATTGGTATGGGAATTGTTCGCCTGACGGACCTTTTCCTACCTCCACCGTCTTTTGACCTTTTCACAACTTTTCATTCCAAACCTTTCGATTGCATCCAAACCCTCTGCCTTCAGAAACACCATCGCCAATCGAAGAGCGCGAATTCACGATGAAGTTCAAAGTCAATGGAACGAAGCAACATCTGACAAAAGCTCCCACCTGAGATCATCGACATGATTTGTCGTCAGTTTTATGTTTCCAATTACGGCGTCCAAGATGATGACAAGAGCGCCTCTTCGGACGATTCCTGGATCGAAACAAAGCCAGTCTCGCCGCCTTTTTGTTGACCAACCATTACATGCGCAGCTTCTCGCAGCCCATCCTGTACAAAGAGTTCACCACACAGCCGGGCTACCATCGCCAGTTTGTGACATTCATCAAAACTGTAACGAAGAAACCAGAACTCGGCAATCTCGTACGATCTGTTCGGATATCGAAATCATTGTTCCAGTCACTCACCCAAGGAGAGGCAATCCACATAATCAAGGTCGCCGCCGCTGCACTTGAATTCGACCTGAACCAATTCCTCCGTTGTTGGGCAGTTTTCGCGAGGGTTTATTGTCGGATCACCATGCTGGCTGGGCTCAAGGTCACACAGACTGTCACACGGCATTCCATGACTGAATCGCTCAGAGTGTGCCAGGTCAGCTAACAGGACAACACGCAGGCTAAGAAGCCTCGGGAGCCTACCAATATAGTAGGGCTCCCATGGGTGGCCGACTCCTGCACGTCCAGGTGCCCGAATCACTGCATCTTGACGGATGGTTGGTCAGGAAGGTCGGCAACACGGGATGGATCTGCATGAAGGAAGCAGTAGGACCTGAGTCAGAAGACCTGCATTCTTAGCAATTATGACCAAGCCCAAAGGAGGCCTCTGGTCGAGTGAAGGACCCAGGAGACAGTGGAAGCCATGGAGGGCTTCTACGGGTATAAGTAGACCTTGATCTTCCAGTTCAGATTGTAGGAAGGCAAGGACCTTTGAGGCTATAACAGATTATTACATTGATTTGAATACGAGCCCTATTCCAAGCCCTTGTCACACTTTCTTTAGAGACAACGATGGAGTTGCATGATCTGGATTGTGTAAAGGTGCAAGATTTCCATAAATGGACTGGAAGTATGACTTTTGAAGTTGCTGTTTCGGTTCAGAAATATAAAGGGGATATCAAAAATCTCTGTTATCTATAAACTTAACTCATAAAAAGAAGGACTCGACTCAACCTGATTTTGTCATGAAGATAAGCGTTTTTACAGAAATGAATCCACCTCGTATCACTGCGATAACCCTCCTCCTGAATCCCGGTATACCTATGTGCACATCTATATACCTTCCACTTCCCTAAGTCACTATTGATAATAGTGATTATAAAGACTGGCTCAAACCCCCATTTCCCCTACTAGCTGCTTTTTGCTATACTCTCTTCTATCGTTAAACTATACTAACGAACGTTACACAACTGGGGTCCAATCCTGGCCGAACTTTTGCCTGTTTTCATTCACGAGGCGAAAAAAGTTCATCGTGCGCGCAAATTCCTTTGTAGGGTCTGGGTGGAATTGCAAATCACCTGATTTCTCCCGCAGCGATGGCTCGAGGTTTGGGAATTCATCAGATTCTCTGTCAATTTCGCCCTCATTTGTAACTTCGACAGCTAATTGCTTTCCCTTCTGCTTTATTTCTCGGCAATTTGACAATTCCCGGCGGGTCTCACGGTCTTTGACTCTAAGTGATCTGAATGCTGCTCTGTAGACTGGGCTTTGAAGCAATACGGCGTCAAACGCAAAATCACGTGGGTCCCTGGTGTTATTGAATATTATGCTTCGCTGAATGATGGATATGTTGTCGTCTGAGAGATCAATATAAGTAGTCGCGGTATCCCTAACAAGCTTGAGGAGATCTCGCTTCTCTGAAGTTTCTATGTGGCGCTGTTGAGCTGTTACGGCGGACCTTAAAGAAAGCAAAATCAGAATAAGGTGGGAAAGTTTCAAGTGAGATATGGTTTTATGGACTTGCACTTGGATGGGTACTGTGTGACACTAATGATAAGACTTGAATCTGGTAGTTCAAGCTTTGCTGGTGTCGCGCTACCTCGCCTTCGTTCCAGACATATCTCAGTCGACCACCAAAGGATAGTTGCCCGTCAGAAAATTTATGTTCTCAAAATGCTTTTCGATCGATGATATCACAAACAGAGGATTGTCCAAAGCTAGATCAATTGTCTCTCTCAAATAGTTGTTGGATTGTAAGCTCTGTGGAGCAGAATCAGAGTCCAGCCAGTCGTGCAAGATTTTGACACTGCTCTGAATCGATGATATTTGAGCTAGAAAAACACCCACATCAGCTACAGTATCGTCAAGTTTGGATTTGAGATCATGGAGACCTCTAATGGCTTTGGCGGTGGTCGCGAGAATGGAGAGACAGGTAGCCACAAGACTAGTAACAGATGCAGGATCCATGGCTGATGATGAAGAGATGGGTGCTTGAGTGATGGAAGATGTCAGTTGCAATGAGGGGAAAAACTAACCGCTGCCTGGGACTGAGCTTCAAGGTTCACGCTCAGCCCCAGTAATGTGACATGATCAAGCAACATACCTTCTGGATAGTTTCATAGAATATATATATAAAAAAAGATCATTATTCTTGTATTCTTAATATAAGCCCGAATCGGCCCAGTCGCCCTAGACTCGAATAACATTCACGTCAGGCTGGGATGTTATTCGCATCCGCCTCGAAGGATATGATCTAAATCGCAGAAGTTTTAATAACATTGACAGTATTTGGCTGGCTTGCTTCCGTGGTTCTGTTTTGATTGGTAGGTGGTCTAAATAAGCCGGCCACCAAATCTCTGTTACGTGTGCCCTCCAGTAAGCAGTCATAAACGACTCACGTGGGTGCTCGAATTACTCGTGCAGACCTGCGTGAACATCATTGCCAAAAGTGCAAACATAATTCATGCACCCACGTGCCCCTGTCATGTTTTCAACTGTGCTTTCTTCCCCCCTCCCCGTCTGCACGGCGATCACAGCGATTCTCCCCAACGGTTGACCTCAAATATTCACCTTCAGATCGAAACCATGGATCCCGTCACCGCGCTTCTCGGCTCGTGTCTAGCTCTCAGTGCCAGCATCACCAAAATAATCACAGGCCTTCTTGATATAAAAGCAAAATATGACTACGCGCCGATGGAGGTTGGCCTTCTGCTATCCCAAATGTCAGTAAGCCAAGTCACGGTGGAGCTGATGCAAAAATGGTTGGAGCAATTAGCACCTCAAAACATTCGGTGGGACAAGCGAATTATGGCTGCCTTGAATCAATGTTTCGATATCTTTCTCCTAGTTATGACCCACATTGAGAAGCATGTTGATGCCACCAAGGTGAACGTTGCGAAGGGCGACCGCAAGTCTCGTGGTGCGAGGATCAAGCATATACTGAATGAGGAGGAGATTTTGAGGTTTAGAAACCATCTCTGTTGCCAGAGCCAGGCGCTAGGAGTGCTATTTCAGCACTTACAAATCTCTTCTCTTACATCTATCCAAGTCCTGACTAAGCAAAAAGTCAAAGAAGGACCTCACACATCGTTATCGAAGGACCAATGGATTCGGCGAGCGTACAGCCCCTTCGATTTCCCACACCCGTCTGCATCAGTGCAGCAAAAGCCTCGGCCAGGATCAAACCCGACGCTGTCTTGGATAGGCAGATTCCTGAGCGTGGACGGATGGGTTTAAAAAGCATTTTCAACTATAAAAAGGCTTGTTGATTTTTATATAATACCTTTCAATTCCTAAAAAATGCTTTTCATTTATCAAGAAAGAGTGTTGATTTATATACTGTCATATTTAATTCTAAAAACACCTTTTATTTATAGATTAAGCCTAACGTGGGTGATAAACGAGTAACACAGACAAGCGAGTGACACACTTTCCACCACAACGCAACACCTTTACCTTCCACGCAACTTGTTTCCGCAACACAACATGACCTCACCATCAAAGGAAGGCAGGATCATCATGGCCCTCCGGGCGCTCGAAAAAGATAAAGATCTAAGTTTGCGAGCTGCAGCTAAGGTCTATGATATCTCTTTTAAAACCCTCGCGCGCCGACGCGCCGGTACACCTGCACGACGCGATAGTCCAGCTTCAGTTATTATTGTTTCCTAGCATTGTGGTTGTGTAATTGAGGATTTTTGTGCTGGGGTGGTGGAAAGTGTATCACTCGCTTGTCTGTGTCAGTCGCTTATCACCCACGTTAATTTTATTTACAAATTTGTTTTCTATTATAAAAAAGACCCATAAAAAAGACTATTGGCTTACATAAAATCCTGTTCTTTTTCAAGAATACCTTTCATTTATATTTAACTGGATCGCACGGAAGAGCCTTAAAAACTGTATCACAAGATTTGTTGGCCGGGTGATTCATACCATCAGCCAATGGACAAGGCAACCACGGAAGGGCCTTAATCAACAAAACGTGGCTCATGATCAAGATCTTCAAGAACGGGCAGGATATGACATAAGAGCCAAATTTTTTATTTACTATTTTCATTTATCCTCTCTCCAGAAATTGAACTCAACATCAAAAAGCATCAAATATTCTTGAATGTACATATAATACCCAATTGGTCCAAAACCCTCCTAACAAACAGGATTCTCAAGCGTAATCATTCCCAACCTCCAAGGCAAAGCATTATAAACACTCCAATCTGCATCAGGAGCCAAACCCTGATACATGAACCTCATATCACAAGGATCAATCTCCAACTTTTGACTCAACCCCTTCGCGCCCTTTCTAATCAACTCCCCGTGGCTAATACTCCAACTCCAAACTTTATTTCCCTCAAACCTCACATTATTCCACCTAGCAAATGGGTTTTCCTCGCTGGCAGCCAACTCCTTCCACTGTCCATCAATCTTTGTTCCCGTCCAGCTCCGGAAATATCGACCACCATCCTTATCGATGCATTCGACCAACATGAGATATCCCTTATTGTCAGGCAAGGAATAAATACAAGCGGCTTCGTATAAATCTTCCTTTCGGGCTTGCATGGCAATAACGGGCTGAGTCATGCCCTCTGGAAACCTAGCGAGGGAGGTTTCAGATCGATAAAGTTGTCCATTATCGTCCGAACTGAAAAGGAAACACTTCTTGTCGTCGCAAATGACCCACATGTCAACCCAGTATCCGTTACCGATATTATCACTGATAATCTTTGGTGTTCCATTAGGATAAAAAACCTTTGGGGCAGTCCAACCCTTTGGATCGTCAATCCTAGGGTTCGTCGAGTATGCTGCGTTGCCATTTTGATAAATGAGATACCATAGTTTATGCGGCTCGAACCAAAACACCTGAGGAGCGGCTCTATAACCTGTTCCAAGCGGTGCTTGATCTAAGTAATGAAACGTAGAAGAGTTTGCCGCGTTGAAATCTGTGAATTTGAAATAAACAAGATTGTATCCTTCTTCCTTGGCTGTCGAGGCGAAAACGTGGTAGGTGCCGTCGATTTCGACGACTGAAGGGTCTTTGATGCCTGCTATTTTGCGGGAGTCGGGCTTGGGCCCCACGAGGGCTGGTGTTGAGACCCATTGGAACTTTTGAGGGAAGAGGGATGCTGGAGAGGAAGAGGATTGTCGGGAGTCGAGGGACATGGCTGGTGCTGTGGAGGGAAGGGCGGTGGCTAGGCTGCCGCCTAGGGTGAGAAGGGAAAGGAAGGAGAGACGCATTGTCGATTGCATGCGTTGAAGAATCGTCCTGGAGAACCATGAAAATAAATTAACGTTGAAAACACTTGATTTTATATCGTTTGGTCAAGCACATGCTTAGAGCTCGCTTATACTCACAGCAAGGGTAATTACCCGGTTTATGCCATCTTTGGTCGCGCTTATAGACACTCTTTCTGTTACCTTAATGGAGACTTAACAGTGGTATTATTCACAGATATGGAGATCAACAAAGTGTCATTGAAAAACCTCGTCCAACTTATTCCGCCTATGGGATAAACCCACCCTCCACAAACCCGGTCGCTGGTGATATCCCGATCGCTTCGGAGATATTTCCCCTGGAGGAGCCCAAGCATCCGGGGAAATGTGACGTTGAATACCCGGCACTTCATTGGCGCGCATAGCTCCAGATCGTCTTTTTTAGTCAAGAAACCCCATTCAACCGAAACCCTCGGGATTTGTTTCTACGAAGAGGCAGACGGTAAGGTAATGAGTTGTAGATGACTTGCAGAACCCCATCATGATGTACTTAAAGGACGGCTGCCGGCTTATACTCTTTCACCATGGAGAGACGTTCACCATTGGCTCCCTTGCAAGATGCATATCTGGGGGAATTTCCTGAGAGCAACCTCCGTGTTAGCCGCTTGGTCGGCAATCGTCTTTCCCGCACCAGTTGTTGCCCAGACCTCACCAGCAGTGAGCTACGTCAACACCCTCGCGGAACAACGGGCCGATCCCCACATCTACAAGCACACCGATGGATGGTACTACTTCACGGCAACGGTCCCAGCGTTTGACCGCATCATCCTCCGTCGGGCCCAGAGCATTCAGGCCCTCGGTTCCGCAGCCGAGACAACAATTTGGACTCGCAAGTCATCCGGAGTAGGAAGCGGTCAAGTCTGGGCGCCAGAAATTCGTAAGACTTGCCTCCATATTTTCATTCTCCAAGCATTAACAACCACATCCAGACTTCATCGACGGCAAATGGTATATCTACGTAGCCCTCGGCGTCAAAAACGAATGGCGCATCCGTGCCTTCGTCCTCGAATCCTCCGGCGCAAACCCTCTAACATCACCCTGGGTCGAAAAAGGTCTCGTCAAAACAAACTGGGACACCTTCTCCCTCGACGCAACCACCTTCACCGCCAACGGAACTCGCTACTTGGTATGGGCGCAACAGGATCCCTCGCGCTCAGGCGAGAACTCCTCCCTCTTCATCGCTCCCCTCCAAAACCCATGGACAATCCGCGGACCAGCAGTTGCAATCTCCCACCCTGACCAAAGCTGGGAACGAATAGGATACAAAGTAAACGAAGGTGCATCCGTGGTTCAGAAAAACGGCAAAATCTTCATGACATACTCCGCGAGCGCGACAGACGCCAACTACTGCATGGGCTTATTGACTGCCTCCGCCTCAGCAAACCTAATGAACCCAGCCAGTTGGACCAAATCCAGAACACCCATCTTTGTCAGCAACGCGAATACCAACCAGTGGGGACCCGGACATAACAGCTTTACCGTTTCGGAAGACGGAAAGAGTGACATCATGGTGTATCACGACAGAGGGTACAAGGATATCAATGGAGATCCACTCAACGATCCAAACCGGAGAACCCGAGTCCAAAAGTTGTACTGGAAGGCAGATGGAACACCCGATTTCGGAATCCCGGTGCCGGATGGAAACACGCCCGTCAAACTTAGATCCGCAGCTAACTCTGGGTTGTTTGTCCGGTATTACGCTGGCTCGAGTGTCCCATCCGGAGCGGCAGCGCTGGCTGATACGCAGTTCCGAATTGTGAGCCCCGGCTTGGCAGGCAACGGCACCATCAGCTTGGAGTCGACCAGTAATCCAGGCACGTACCTGCGTCGAACCACAGGAACCCAGGTCCAATTTGATGCTGCCAGAAACCTCAATTCGGCAGCGACACGAACTGCAGCAAGTTTCAACCGTCGACCAGGACTTTCAGATGGATCCGGTGTGTCTTTTGAGGCGTCCGATGCCGGTGGACAGTATCTCCGGTTGGAGTCCGGAGGAAGGCTCGCGTTCTCGGGGGTCGGCGATGCGACACAACAGGGACAGGCAACCTTTTATCTTGAGTAGTGTGTAATTGTGGTGTATATCTATGTAGCAAATGCCCACAAGAAATCCTGATGGTTGATCATGGAGTGACATGCAATGCTGACCGTAACCCTTTTGGGAAGCTGACATGGCGTGTAAGTGACGAGGTCCCGGATCCGTACCCACATGGCGGGAAGCCGGCGCCGCTGCGGAGGATGGGGCGCAAAGAGCGGAGCGGAAAGCGTCGGCTCACACGTGTCTAAAAATGGTCGAGAAAAAAGGACATAAAAAGAAGGGATAGGCACTTTTTGATGCAGAAAACTCTAAAGTATGAGGCGCTGCAATCCAGAAAGGGTAGAAGCTATGGGGGCATAATTATTTGGTTGGATATCTCCGGCGTTGACGTCCCGGAGGAGGTCATCTTTAAAGCGGGTATCGGACCTCCACTCGGCATCAACAGGGGTTCATGATGGATGCATGCGGGGACGGCGGAGGAAGGGAACGAGCTTCCAGAACAATTGAACCAACCAGCGACACCAATGCTTATCAGAACTAGGGAGTTGATGTTTGACCAACGTACCGTGTTAGGTAAAAACGAGATGAGCCTTGATCACTTGACAGTCTCTTCCAAGGAAGCGTCCGGCATGTTAAGCCGAGGAATCCATCCCTTGTCAACCACGCCCTTTGGTTGATGGTGGGGAGGTGTAATCACAGGCTCAAAGACAATAAATAGGGAGCGACGCCTTTGTCTTTGTCGTCCAAACTTAAACACCAACGGCGAGATATCACTTGAGGACCCCTGAGTGATAGGACCCACTTCACTTACACAAAGTGTACAAGGGTTGGACCGAAGCTAAAGCAAACGACACAAAGCAAAAAAAAAAAGGTGACATACCTTCTCCCCTGAAGCCACTTACGAGGAAAACAACCTCCGGACCCCGAATTTATATATCCTTCCAACATCAACCCCACATTTGACAATTGCCGTGATGCCCCTCCTTCGAGCTGTGCCCGGAGCTCATGGGTTCCTTCAACGGCCCGTCTTGCGTGGTATTGGAGGCGCGGGGAAAAGAAGATTCGCCTCTTCAAGCCGATCCCCCCCGGCGAGCTTAAAGTCTGGAAATATTGCAAACTCGCGTCCCACTGAGAAAAACAACAGTATTGCTCCATTTCCCACCACTCGACCTTCTCTGCCCACCGTCATCGGCCCAACCCATACACCACTGGCATTACAGAGCCGAAAAGCGTCAACGATAGCACTCGACCCCAAAATGTATACCACATCCTTTGCCTTTTTCGAGGCACTATGGGACGCCGGCGTTACCCATTGCTTCGTCAACCTGGGCTCAGACCATCCCAGCATGATTGAGGCCATGGTCAAAGGTGCCAGGGAGAAGAAGGGCCAATTTCCGCGCATGATTACTTGCCCAAACGAGGTGAGAAATATTTTTGACCTCTACAAGTTCTACTGTAACGTGTGGTGCTGACGTTTGTTGAACAGATGGTAGCAATGTCCATGGCTGACGGCTACGCCCGTCTCACCAACAAGCCCCAGGCTGTCATTGTCCACGTTGATGTAGGAACACAAGGCCTCGGCGCCGCTGTGCACAACTCGAGCACAGGACGTGCGGCAGTCCTTGTCTTTGCCGGTCTCTCACCAATCACACAAGAAGGCGAGCTGCGCGGATCCCGTACCGAATTTATCCACTGGATCCAGGATGTCCCAGACCAGAAACAAATCGTCGCCCAGTATTGTCGGTATTCCGCAGAGCTCAAGACTGGAGTCAACGTCAAACAGATGGTCAATCGTGCGCTGCAGTTTGCAAAATCCGCACCAACCGGTCCAGTGTATTTGTGCGGATCCCGCGAGGTGATGGAACAGGAGATTGAGCCTTACAGCATCAAGCAAGACGAGTGGGAGCCAGTGGAGCTCGGCGGTCTTCCAAACTCGGCAGTCAAAAAGATATCCGAGGCGCTGGCCGGAGCAAAGAGCCCGCTTCTAATTACTGGGTATGCTGGCAGAAACCCAGAGATTCCAGGAAAATTGGTCGAGCTCGCGAACACGGTGAAGGGTTTGCGGGTGCTGGACACGGGCGGCAGCGACATGTGCTTCCCGGCAGATCACCCAGCTTGGCTTGGTTTGCGTTACGGTAACGAGGAGGCCATCAAGGCTGCAGATGCCATTGTGGTTCTCGACTGCGATGTCCCCTGGATCCCCACTCAGTGCAAGCCAAGGGAAGACGCAAAGATTTTCCACATCGATGTCGACCCCCTGAAGCAGGTGATGCCTCTGCATTATATCTCGGCCCAGGCCAGATACCGTGCCGATGCCTTGACGTCAGTTGATCAGTTGATTTCTGAGTTGAAGTCCAACGAGAGCCTCAAGGCCAAGTTGGTAGCGGAAGAAGACGCAAAATGGGAGGCTCTGCAATCATCTTACAAGAAGCGTCTTGACGGCATTGCTGAGACGGCCAAGCCGCTGGAGAATGGCGAGTTTGGAACTGGTTATTTGTGTGCCAGACTCAAGGAGCTGTGCCCCGAGGACGCCATCTGGGCCGTGGAAGCCGTCACCAACACCCTATTTGTCCACGACAATGCCAAGCCAATGATGCCCGGCCAGTGGATCAACTGCGGTGGTGGCGGCCTCGGATGGTCCGGCGGTGGTGCTCTGGGTATTAAGCTTGCGACGGATTACGAGGCTCAACTGAAGGGCCAGAAGGCAGGCAAGTTTGTTATCCATGTTGTCGGAGACGGGTCCTTCCTCTTCTCAGTTCCCGGCAGTGTGTACTGGATTGCCAAGAGATATAAAATTCCCATCTTGACGATCGTGTTGAACAACAAAGGTAAGGAGCTCTCTCATGTCTCGCATTTGGCGAATAGCTGGCTAACTGAGGGGTACAGGATGGAATGCGCCACGACGTTCTCTGCTGCTGGTCCACCCAGACGGGTTGGGCGCAAATGCATCGAACGAGGAGATCAATATCGCGTTTAACCCTTCTCCAGACTATGCCGGCATTGCAAAGGCAGCTGCAGGAGGTGATTTGTTTGCAGAGCGCGTGGAGAGGACGGAAGACCTGGATGATGTCTTGAAGAGAGCGATCGAAGCTGTTCAGGGTGGCCAGACAGCAGTCCTCGACTGCAAGGTTGTAAATGGGTGCTAGATTCTGATTTGTCCAAACCGATATCTCGGGCCTTTTTGCTGCGTTTTTTTTGTTAATTCATCGAATCATCAGTATTCCAATACCACCATC
Source organism: Podospora fimiseda (assembly GCA_033297215.1). NCBI lineage: Eukaryota > Fungi > Ascomycota > Sordariomycetes > Sordariales > Podosporaceae > Podospora > Podospora fimiseda. The sequence continues at coordinate 70,170 of MU865362.1, forward strand.
CATATCCAGCGCCAAGTCAGACGTCACACGACCAGTGCTCCGTAGGTATGCGCGCTGTTTAATTCCTAGCTCAATGCTCGGCTTTGCTGGCGGCAATGAGGGACACTGATGATGGTGCGGTCGCGTCGGCATTGGACCACGACGGATTCTCGTTTCCTGCAAGACGCAGGGTCAAGTGGGTGCCGTAACAGTGTTCGGTGTTTGTTCGATGTGCATGTACTCCGTAGGTCCTCGGCCCAATGACAATGAGGGGATCCCTGTTCCGGCTCGTGATGGGGTCTGGTAACTGCAACCCGGCGATGGGGCGATCGGGTGTGGGCCGCGTCTTTTGACGGAAGTGTATGTAACTACTTGAAGGATGCCACGCTGCTGTCTCTGGCATCTCTGCTGGCCTTGTGTTTCCGCAACCTCTTTTTCATCCCGCCACCGACCAATATCATTTATTTCGCGTTTGCCACTGCCATCCGCAAAAGGCCACGAGGTCGCTGCCGAAAATCGAGATGGTCGTGGATTGATTGTCGTGGATCGACCTCTTTGCAAATGAAGGTACCACGCGTGTGTACGAACGGAACGGGATAGATTGCAGCTGGGTGTGTGGTTGTGGGTGGATAATCGTGGATAATTGGATCGTGGTCCCCGAAGGAACGGGTGACAGCTAAAAAGCGACAGGGATCTTCGCCAGCAACGGCCTTTTCAACCCCGCAATCCGCCTGCTCTCGCTCTGAATTTGGAATCCACAAAGTCAATCGCATTCCGTTGACAACAGTTCAAACTCGGCCTGGCCAGACCTTTTCAGCTTCTGCATCTACCATCCCTGTTGAAATATTTCTTATCTTTCTTTCTCTCTCTTTTCTTCTTCATAAATCCATCCCCCACGCCTACGAGACCCTGTATCCTTACACCATCCAATTTGCCCCTCCTGATGCGCCATTAGACCCACTGTCTTGACAGCCGAAATCTCATCAAAAGCGCTTCCATTCCTAAATACCACTGCGAGATCATGAGACTGGTGGCGGCTCATTGCAGAATACACAACATCCCAGAGCCGCCGTGGCCGACCTGAAAATCCAACCAATCGTCCCGACCGACCCCATCTCAACCACGATTCGCGACCTCCTGGTGCCGAACACGAACGAATCATACCCAAACCTTTTCACCTAGTTTATCACAATTCACCCATCTTGGAACTCCAATCGATCATACATAATACCGACAGAATGCCAGAGCACGACAACCAGAGCGGGAGCGACTGCAGCGCCGTCCCCTCTCCACCCCCGCCGCCGAACCCCTCGGCCGATCCGAACCTCCGATACATACCAGGACCAGACGGTGACCACTCTCCACGTCTGGCAGCCCAGGTCGATGACATCTTCAAAGTCTCCCCGCTCGCCTCACTAAAGATGCTCAGCATTGGCATTGAAGCGCTTGTCAGCATGACTGGAGATATTCCTCCAACGCCGCCGCCCAGAAGCCCCACCTTACCACACATGCGAGGGATGGAGGCCGAGAAGAAGAGCATTGTGCGTTCCAATTCTGAAAAGAGTCTGGCTCGACTCGCTCAGGCAGCAGCAGCCAGCAACTCTCCAAGACGATCGCCTCTGGTCAACGCCCAAGCCGTCGCGTCGCCCGCTCCAGCTGGGTCACAATCTATTGACGGGGTACAGCTACGATCGGGCGCTGCTGTGGTCCCTCCTCTATCAACCACACACGCGCCAGCTCTCTCGCCGTACATCATCGTCGGTGAGAACTCGCAACCTCTAAACCTTCAGCACAGCGCCATCACGCGCAAGTTCTACTCTCGCCTTCCCCCACCCATATCCATTACCGAATATCTTTTTCGCATTCATCGTTTTTGTCCCATGTCGACGGCCGTTTATCTTGCTACTTCCTTGTACATTTATCGTCTAGCGGTGTTGGAAAAAGCGATTGTAGTCACCAAGCGAAACGCCCACCGCCTGCTGCTTGCTGGTCTTAGAGTGGCCATGAAAGCGCTCGAGGATCTCAGTTACCCCCACGGCAAGGTTGCTAAGGTCGGCGGCGTGAGCGAGGTTGAGCTGGCAAGATTGGAGATTAGTTTTTGCTTCTTGACGGGATTTGAACTCATGGTAGACTCTGACACACTGAGCGATCACTGGGAGATGCTGAGGAGGGGTACTGACTGTTGGAACGTCTATGAGGATTACCCCGAGGACGCCGTGACATTACACCTGGCAAAACCACGAACGAGGAAAGTGAGAGAGGGGATACCAACGGAGGCGTGAGTTTCTGGGTGATGGCCTTTCAATGCGTTTTACCCCTAGAAACAATATCATACTCTGGGACGAAAAGGGATTCCAGCTGTTGCGTGGTTCAGTGATGTGCTTGCAAACCTTCCCGCCGCCTGCTTCTGTACAATAGGATGATATCATATTGACGCTGACACCTTCCTGTTAGCCAGATGGATGTGCCGATGGCGAGAATTATTAATCGTTCACGGCAGCGCATCAGTCCTATTTAGTTCTTACCGCATGTTTACGTTCCCTACTCTCGCAGCATTATCTTTATTCTGTGTTTGTTAAGCCTTGCTGGTATACGATGGACCCCTTCGTCCTCAGAGTTCAGCACGTTCGCCCACAAATATGTGGCCGAGCGCAACTCTCAGCAAACGTCATGATTGGATGATAATGATATCACCATTTCTCGGATGGGATCAGGTATTTAAATACCCAATATACAGATCAACTCGATTCTCTACACAATTTAAACAACAAGCATCACGTTCGAAATCACCATCATGTCGTCGACCGGCTTCCGATTCAAGGACGAGAAGGAGAGCGCGCCCACCGGCAGCATTGACGACTCTTCTCACATGAAGAAGGGCAAGGAGTCCAAGAGTTCTAGTTCGAGTACAAAGCCATGTGCGTTGAGGACTTTTAGAGACGTCACCCCTGTCTTGGCTGCTGACACAATGGTGCAAAATTTAGCCAAAGGCAGCAACGAATCCAAGGATTCGAGTTCTATGCCACAGCACAGCTACACTGAACCAGGAGAGAAAGGATTTATAATGAAGGATGAGTACGGAGTCAAAGGGGAAGTTTCGGAGCATGGAGAAAAGGGATTTGTCATGAGGGAGGAGCCTTGAACAGGCGTTGCCGCGTTGAAACATCAACCCGCAGGACATGAACGAGAAAGATTTGACGTTATCACACTACCACCTGGGCTGTCTTGAAATCGAATGTGAAATTATATTTAAATCTTGCTGCCTACCACTGTCTCGGCTTGATGCTTAAGAGCAAAAATAGAGACGTCAAAGTCCGGTTTCTCGCCGAGCATAAGTTGGCTTATCAGACGTCGACCCCCATTCCCAGAGTCAATCCATATGAGCCGTGTCCCCAACAAATAAAAAATCGACTCTCTTCGCCCCCTGTCACTTTACTACCCGTCAGGTATGAAGAAGCGACTCCTGATATCACTGGAAGTGCCCCCCCCTTTAATCCCAACGGCGATATCCCCAGCTTCCCCAGGCCTAAACTCCCTGACCTCCCTAATGTCCCTGATGAGCAAGGTCCCCCAATCATCACCCAAGAACGACTCGAAGAACTAAAGAAGGAACTCGGTATCCGCCGTCGATATGACGAAGCTTATTTGGTTCAAGAGTTGGAGGAGTATTTGAGCAAGGTTTTGGATGGTGAGTGGGAGTCGGATAGTGCTGTACAGAAGAGGAGAATTCCGATTGGACCGGTAGTCAGTGGCATTTTGAAGTTGTTTGGTAAGGAAGTTGGGAAGCAGGTTGTTACGGAGGTTGTGGATGGTCAATTCTCTTCCGAGGGTGCGGTTGCGAAGTAGAAAAGAATCAGGGGATGATGCTCGATGGGATATGGTAGGGTTTTGGTTGAGGTTGGGGCAAGGGTTGGGGTTATACAGAGAGATAGGTAGTTGTTTGGTATACTACTCCGTAAACAATGCCCCTGAGCCATCGGTTACCAGTGGTTTCAGAATTTACACCATCTCCTCCTGGACTTTATAACCTGATTCGAAATACCAAAATGAGACACGACAGGAGGACAGAAATGACAATGTTTACCAGGACTGTCAGGTTTTGAGTTACTAGTAGCGCATAATTCTCACATAATTAATCCAATTTGCCGTTACCCCAGAGCTTAAAGACACTGAAAGAACTACCACACGCCGTGCCTTTTAGTAATAAATATAGGATTGGATTTGTAATTTTCGACCAGCTTCATGCTTGGTAGATGTAGATAATGAATGGCAGGAGGGCTGTCGTTCGTTCATCATAAGAACTATGACAGGGCATCAAAATACTTCTCATCCTCAATGCTTTCCTCCTTTTCATGAATTTCAATATTTTTCCCCATCTTCAGCTTTGTGGTATTTTTCTCAACCACAGCAAGCAGGTTTCTAAAGGCTGTCAACGTCGACTCGGATGCTCCAGCAGGGCGCGAGAAGAATGCATCCTCCGCTGTAACATTCAAATTACAACTGTCGGCACGAACGTTCAAGCCTGCTAGGCCATGTTCTGCGAGAATATCCATTGTTTGAGCATCACCACAGGCGCCCGCATGATGAAGCGAGTTCCAGTCTCGGTCTGATTGGAAGAGATAATTGGCCTCAGTTTCAAACAGCAGCATTCGCAGACAGCGGTGGGCATTATAACCTATTGCCACCAATAACGGTGAGAAACCCCGAGTATTGACCGTATTCACATCGGCGCCCACCTTGTACAGATATCTGGCGATGTGAACATGATCGTACGGAATGGCGCTGCTGAGTCCGGTCCTGCCTTGGCCATCTTGGATGTCGGGGTCAACTCCGCGCTCAATCAACTTTTGGACCACGTCGAATCGTCCAAGGTAGCAAGCCAGAGTCAAGGCATTATAACCGTCACAATTTTGCTTCATCGGGTCTGCGCCGTTGTCGAGGAGCCAATCAATCATCTCGCCCACGTCTTTCTGCAGTGCAAATGAGGACAGCAGGGGCGAGTTTCCAGTTTTGGTGGACTGGTTAATGTTAACATGTCCGACCTGAACAATGGCCCGAATAGCCTCGATATTTCCCGCCTTGGCCGCCCAGCACAGAGGAGTTGAGCCGGTGTTGTCGAACTCGTTCAGTTTGAGCTTTGATTGGGGTAGCGCTCGTAACATTCCCTCCACGTCTCCCACGCGCAATCCAACAGCCACCTCGGCAACGGGGGAGAGCTCCAATTGTTGCATGATATGCGAGACTGATACCAACTTGCAGATCTCCTGACTATGCTGGTTTGGCAACCCGCCTAGGACCATGTGGCTGGCTAAATAACTCAATGGTGATCTACCAGAGTCGTTCTCTGCATTTAGATCTGCCCCAGCTCGTAATAAGAGTTGGAAGACGCCGAACGAAATCTTGGCCGGCCGCAAGCAGGCGTAGTGTAACGGAGTGCACCCATCGCGGTATATCCTATAGTTGACACTGTCGGGGTTCCTTGCCAATATGGCTTGAATGGCGTCAAGGTTGTTGGAGTCAACAGCCCGAAAGATGTTGTCAAGCCTATACTCTACTCGCTGCCTGAATACTAGGCTCAGCATTGGACTGCCTTTTGATGCCATATGGACGAGCGTGTGGACATTCCAGTTGGTAAACCACAAAGGAAACTGGTACTCTAGTTCCCATATCCTGGAATACTGGCGGTGGCACATTGCCGTGTCACAAGCAACAGTACGGCCCCATTGTGGTATTCCTGTATACGAGGCGAATAGAGACCCCACCAGACCGCGGAGAAATATTGGAGTTTTAAACCCGCTTCTTGGGCTTCGGGCGGTATGGCAAACGCATATACAGGCTGTTGCGCACGTTCTTTCCCGGTAGACTGCCCAGATGCTATGTGTACCTGGGTTGTTGTCTCGATGCTCTGGTGTGACCTGGGACGTCGACAGATTGGGAGAGAAAGGCCCTGGAATGCATGCGCTGGAGTCTTTCATCGCTTTGAAAATCTCCGAAACTGATTGCTCCATCCTCTGAGTAGCCGCCCGGTTTTCTGCAACTGATTCGACCATGCTCAGCAAGTTATGGTTTAGACTTTTCATTCCCTGGTCCATGGATTGAAACCCCCTAGATATTGTACCGGCGTTGTCCTTTAGTGTAAGCTGCACCGAGCCAAGTTCGAGTTGAATTTTAGCCCCGGCCGACCTGTATCAAACGGTTATTTGCCGCTTCAATTAAATCAGGGATGCGTCTCTTTTGTCTTTGACCTACACTTGATAAGATTGCAAGAGATCCCATATCTTAAGACGAATGGCCTTGAGTTCCTCCTTCTTCTCTGTTGTGGACTGCTTCAGTCTGACCCATATCCTCTTCTGGTTGGTTCCGCCTGTGGTCTTCAATAATATGACGACGGTTTCTATTTCCTCGAGAATTCGATGTGCTGTTTTGACATGTTCTTCGACAGCACCAGTGAAAGTGCAGTCCGCAGGTATGTTCTTCGCCATGCGGCAGGCGTCTTCGGTAAAGCGGAGGATGGCAATCAAGTCCGAGACTTCGTTGTTGAGAGCTAGGATCTCATCTGGGGCGTTGTTCCAAGTTTGAGCAATATCCCTCAGTCGCAAGGAAACCTTCATTCCCACATCTGCTAGACCGGCAACCCCAGCTAGAATCCCGAGTATCTCAGCCATCACGCGATCTAAAAGATTGGATGTTGTTGGTTGGCCGACTTAGATACCGTCTGTGGCTCTTCATGGATGTGGGCAAGAGTGAAATGGCGCCAGGTGCTTTCTTTGAATGGTGGCAGATGGCTGCCTCTTTTATCGAATCCCATCCTCCCTTACCCCGCACTCGCCGCCTCACAGTTGATGAGGAGGCACCTGGAGGCGCTGAGGCGCTGCTGAGTAACCCTGCAGATAAGGCTTTCCTCCTCAAAAGATCCAGAGTTCTCGGCGTTTCTGACAAAAATTCACGCAATTGAACAACCTGCGACCGCCCATAATTTGCGCGCCAAAGACCACAACACCTAAGATGCACTGCCCCGAAACTATGTAAGTATTGCCCTGGGCCAGACAGTCTACCTACCTTTAAGTCGTATTCAACGCCCGATATTTACTTTTGTTCAGTCATGGAGATTCAGATATCGTGGTTAAATCACGGCCTGTTGTTGGCTTCAACCTGCAGCGATCCAATAAGGGCGACCACCAAGCTCCTACCATCGAAGCATGCTTTAATCACCTCATACTACTGGAGGCCTTCGTTATTCTCCGTGACAGAGTCATAGAATGGGCTCGACTCTGTCATGCCGACCCAGACGCAACTTGGGAAGAGTTTGTTCGTGTTGCCGCTTTACGATTTAATCTCTGGTTTGGTTCAGTGAGCTCTGCGGTAATGCGGACTTCTTTGCCCCCTATCGGTAAGTTCCATGCAAAACCCGAACTTGTATACCTACGTAGCCATATTGTCTTCTCATCACGATTAACACGCCGGTTTATTAGACATTATGATGGTTTGGCATTCATTCATGTTGAACCCTTGTCACTATTCCGACTTCTGCAAAGCAACACGCCCGGATGGGGCTGGTGTCCATGGTATTCCATGGTCATTAGTGGTAGGTTACCCGCAGTTACCGTTTGACGTTTCTACCTAGGTTTGGTGAAATGTAGGCACTAACCAGACAATGCCCGGGAATTTAGAACGAGACCATTGCCGATGATGCAGGGGCGTGCATCCTCCCACAGTCAAAAGACAATCACACCGACCTTCTCTATCTCGATGCTAGCCTTCTCACGATAATTGAGGCGAACGGCCAATCAGGAATCAAAACCCTGCAACCTATGGCAGCGAAATATCCTCATGAGGACACAGGAAGCAGTCCATTGGGCTTGAGTGTTCCTCTGCCCCTGGACCTAGCAGCTGCGGTGCACCGACAAATGATTTTCACTCTCAAGATGGCGCGATTCGGCTGGATTCATAGCCCGAATACGAATTCAATCTTGCAGCGTGCAGTGGCCAGATATCGCAACTTCTTTTCTCTCTTCAGCATTGCTGCAGGCGATCATCAAGTTGTACCCACAGTCGACATTGATCTGGTCTGGCACACTCATCAACTTTCGCCAGCGTGCTACGCTCTATTCTCCACAACTGCCACAAAAGGGCGGTTCATCAACCACGTTGACAGCATTGAAGAAGGATTGATCCGCTCTGGGTTTGAAAGAACCGAGATGCTATATCAGAACATTTTTGGCGAAGAGTACTCCATCTGCAGTAGTTGGTTCTGCGAGGCAATGCGTCTCAAACGCGAAGGACTGTTCGCAGATGATGATGGTCTGATGGCTCTGCAAACACTGATCGCCCAGTTCAATCAGCGGAGTTTACAGCTGGGGCTTTCGACTGTGCTAGACTTGGCAGAATGTCGTTGCTATGAGAGGGGAGTAAGTGGCCCGCCCCGGGTGGTCGAAAACAAGGGACTGAGCTGCGGAGACTGTGCCACCAACTGTAGCGGTTCTTGACTCGACACATATATTCCCTACACACTTGGACAGCGATGTCGATGTGAATGGTCTGAGATATTTCTGGAATCGACGGTTGGGATCAGCTTACGAATTATATCATTTGACAAATGCAAATGATAAAACGGTGGCAAAACTGACATTCCCCCATTGTCGATTTGTTGTGGTAGGGTTTGGGTTGGGGCAAGGGTTGATGGTTGTAAACATTACTCCTGAGTCGTTGTGGAGCGGGGATTTTGAGGGGAATTGTGACGGCGGTGTGTGTACTCCGCCCTTCATGAGGACAATAATATTATGCGGAAGGATGTTAAAAACAGTTTGGAAAATTGAGCAGTTTATCCAGATTCCAGGACAAGATCGAGCATACGGCCAACCAATTCAATATATGAGCTAGCTAAAAACTCGATAGCACAAATATCCATTATCATTTTTTTTATGTTGTTGTCAGATGTCACACGGTTCCCGCTGACGGCATCCAACACAGTGTATTCGGCCACCCGACACAACAACCACCATACCAAAGACCCTCCACAGCCTACCAGTATAGTAGGGCAGCCGAAGGAGGGTTACACTATGCAAGAGGAGGTGCCCGATGACCAATATACTGAAGGATGGTTGGTCAAGAAGGTTGCCGATACGGGACAGATCTGCAGGATGGCTGCAGGAGCCACTGAGTCATGATCACTGTTCTCTTTATAATCGTCGGGGCCGAGGAGAAGGAATGGCCACAGAAGTACGAGGGCCCAGGAGGGACCCGTACGAGTATAAATAGGGCCTTGGTTTTCCCAGTTAAAATGATGGAAGGCCAAGGACCTTGAGGCCATTATAGTTTATTATATTGATTTGAATATAAGCCTATTCCAAGCCTATTATACATGCCCTTGTCACATCAGATCTCATATGTCACATTCGGCGTTTTCCGTCTGACAGAGACCGTGGATGCCCAGTTAGTGGTGTTCTTTTCGAGGTCTGTGGGTTAGTGATGCCCAATAATATGTTACCAATGCAACCGGGAATATGTGGTTCCACTAACATGACACCTGGTTTGTTCTAACACGTTTGACGGCCGAAGAACGGACGAACTACGGGTGGGTTGTTTACGTGTGTAACCCTGACATCTAAACCGAAATTAACCCACACAAATTTATCAGAAAAGGTAATCCGTAGTTCTAAAAGGAAAAAAAAGGATCAAGAACTGTTCTTCAAAAAGTAATTTCAATCCACGAGTTTGTGTTGAAGATAACCCCGGGTTGGTTCTTGAATTCTACAATTTGGAAGAAGAGGATATGACCCCTGCCTCCAAAATACGTCAACGAACTTTTGAAGGATCAGAGTCTATACGAGGAAAGGAAACAAGATTTTCTGCTGTTTCAATGTTGGTTGAATCAGTAAGATCACATAAGACGTGTGTAACCAATGATAATTGCAGCGGGCTTGTTGGCGGATGAACAACCAGGGGTTCAATTGCAAAAACTCGGTATAAATGCCAGATTTGTTATCGTGACAGTGTCCCACAGAAGTGAAAGTGACGAAAACTGCTGGCAGCTGGGGTGAGACACGATCCAGACCAACCGAAGCATGTCGAATGAACAGGCTTCATAACGTCCCTGGAACCATATAAATGGGGAATATCCCTTGCATTTGAATCTCCAGATATGCTCCAAGACTTCTCTGCCTTCTTTCCCACGAAACATCACCAAAAACAATGAAAAAAATCCTCATCACCACCAACTGGGAAGTTGGCCAATCCAACGTCTGCTTGGCAGTCGCTCACGCCCTCGTCCAAGCCGATCCAACAGCACAAGTTCACTTTGCTTCTCAAGAACCAATCCGTGAAGCATTCAAAATCACCGCCGACCATGCCAAGCAACAATTTCCTTCCTCAAAACCAATCATCTTCCATCCAATCGCAGGCAAAAGCATGGTCGATGCCCTCCTCCACGCCGAACCCACCATCCAATTATTCGAAGCCACCTCCCGACCACCCACATTTCTCAACATAATCAACATCATCAGTAAAATTATGACCACCCTTCTCCCCTGGACCGCCGAGGATTTTTGCCAATCCTATAACTCCCTAGTTGAAATCATCAACACCGTCCAACCCGACCTCGTAGTGACAGACTGCCTCTTCAGTCCCGGCCTAACAGTATGCAGCCATCTCAACCTCAAACACGTCGTCATCTCCCCAAACACCCTCAAAGATTTCTGCGTATCAAGTCAACCCCGTTTTCAATTTTTTTGGAAATATCCCAGCATGGGCTCTGCTTTCCCCTGTCCCGTACCCTGGAATCTAATCCCCCTCAACATATTTTTTGTGTTTTTATCAATTTATTACTTCATCACCGACGCAAGATTCTACAAAACCATCAAGGAGATTTCCGAATTAACTGGGGGAGTAAAAGTGGTTGGGATGCAACACTTGACAGCGCCTATTACGAAACCAGAAAACGCCGAAAAGAGAACCAAGGTCCTGGTCGGATGTAGCAGGGAAGTTGATTTTCCTTTGGAGTTTATTCCAGATCATATTATTCCTTGTGGATCTATTGTGAGAGCTGTGAAACCTGTCCTGGAGGTTGATCCTGAATTGGATGCTTGGTTGAAGAAGGGCCCGACAGTTTTCCTTGCTTTGGGGTCGCATATTGAGTTGACCGAGAAAGAGGCGTTGGAAGTTGCCGGGGCTTTTAGGTTCTTATTTGATGCGGTTGACGCAAAGGCTGTTGATGAGATTGGGGGAGTGCAAGGCAAATTGCAGGTGTATTGGAAGCTTCAAAAGAGGGAAGTGGATGGAGAGTATGGATGGGATAAGGGTTCCAAGATTTGGAAGGTGCTCGCGAGGGAGATGGACTCTGATCGGGTGAGGATTATAAAGTGGGTGAAGCCGGAGCCGGCAGCGGTGTTGCAGACGGGCAGTGTGGTGTGCGTGGCGAATCATGGTGGTGCAAATTCGTATTATGATGCGATTACTGCTGGCGTGCCGCAGGTTTCTCTTCCTGTTTGGTTTGACTGCTATGATTTTGCAAGCAGAGTCGAGGTTTTGGGTGTTGGGAAATGGGGAAATAGACGGGCAATGCCCAGAAGCTCTACCCAGGAGCTCGGGGCTGCGCTTGTCAATGTGGTGTTGGAACAGAATTTGGAGTACAAAGTGAAGGCGAGCAAGCTGGCCAAGTTGTGTGCCAAAGCACCAGGAGCTGAGGTTGCGGCTGCTGCCATTCTATCTGAGTATAGAAGAACAGGCATGCAAATTTGAAGCGTGTATGTAAATAACTGTACATCATGGAATGTTATAGTTTGGAATTTCACTCTCAAGCTGATAACAATGTAAACTGGCCCGTCCCATCTGCATTCAAGTGGGTGGTAAACAATCCAACTTCCTCAGTCAATGTCGAAGTCTGGGATAAAGGAGCGAGTTGAGGCACTGGCGTGTTGTTGCGGTGTTCGTTGAAGAATCGTCTAAATCTCTCTGCGTCTGAAGCTCATGGATATTATTGTCAGCAAACATGATGTATGAATAACAATGCGGTTGAAGCTCACCTTTATGATCACCAAATGTAATCCACTCTCCCTTTCCCCAATGAAGCCGTGACCGCAGCTCCACCGTTCTCCGCTTCCTCGAATTTTGTGTATTGACAATGACCGCATGGGTTTCATAATCATCAATAGGTAGCTCATCATGGTAGAACTGTGGATTATCCCCGGTCTGGCGGTGACTCGACGCTGGAGTGGCTAGGAATGTGATGCTGACTGTACAAGTCTCCCACGTGGCACGCCTCCAGAACTGGAGGACTTGAGACTGAGCGATGCTTTTCCTCTCGGCACCGCGAAAAGATGTGATGTCATCAACTTCAAAACCTGGTCCAAGTAAATCGCGGCCGTACACAAGAGATCGAAACTTGTTGCGGCTTTTGATGTTGGTGAATTTGTATCGGGGTTGGCTTATCCCATAATCGACATGAATTCCGAATTCGTCGGTGATGGTAACCGCATGTCTCTCTAGAAATCTTACCTCTAAAGAGGTTGCATCCTCAATAAAAGGAAATGTTCCTTCTGGCACTAGTACGTTTTGTTAGCATTTTTCAGGTGGTTGGTTTGAACGAGACTCACATCTGTGCTCAACCAGTTTGTCAGCGCCGATTACCATGAACCGCAGACTGATGACGAGACATCCCCCTGAAATGACTTCCACTTCATTGAAGCTGAGACACCTTTGGTCTCTTGCAACACTTTCTCCTAACACCCTGTTGAAAAGAGTCAGTTATTTAGACACTCGAGTTTTAACTTTTAACATTGGGTTGAACTTACAAAGTGGTACGGTCGATTCTAACGAATTCTCCTGAAGATTTCACCACCGCTGATACAGGACTGTGAGGTTGAATCGGTGCAGCCGAATCACCGTTCATCTGCGGGGGAGGAGTGATTATTGGGAAGGGAACGGTAGAAGGGGGTGTGTCCGGTGGTGAGTTTCTCGTAGGAAAATGATTCTCATGTTTCATCTCGGCCCGAGGACTATTTCTTTGCCCATCTTGAATCGACTCCAACAAGGCCGGAATTAATTCTGTGGTGTAAATCTCGTTGATTTTCATACGGTACTCCTCCAACTTCTTTCCATTGTTGATTGGCCACATAAAACGCTCAACAGGTACGTAAGGACCCCTCTTGGTCATAACCCTGTAATAGTCGTTGAGAAGACATTGACAGTCTTTGATATCTCTTGCAATTCCTTTCGTAGGACTTTCGGATGACCTGGCTCGGGCTGTGCTGTCGGACGCTCGGTTTTCAGACTCATATCGACTCAATCTCTGTTGCATGCGCTCCAGAAGTTCGTGTAGGTTTTCTATCTGGCTGGGGACTTGCTGAGAACGGTCGCCGGTGACACTTGCGATTCTAGTCGTGGTTGCAAGGAGAGGGATAATTAAACCGAGGATGCCCAAAGCAAGTTCCGCCATGACGGTGAGTTCTTCAACTCCTCACATGGTCCGCCGATTGGCCGTTATACTGAACAGTGAATGTCGAGAATGATACCGGGACTGCTGGTGGGTCCGCGCAGACGTACCTTTTGAAAGTCAAGGCTTGGAAGAGGATCAAAGGTGCCTTTGATCCCTCACCCTTGGCTCCCCACTGTCAAGAACCCAGACAGCCTCGTTTTTGTCCAACGTTCGTGCAGCTGATTCGTCTTGCATGAAGCTAGCAGTTTCTTGCATTCTGGGCCGTGATTTTTGAATCCGATCCCAACCCCGCAAAATTTCAGATAGATGAATTAGGTAAGGGAGCGGGCGCAGCTTCAGCCATCCAGGCAGACTTGCAACTTGGCAACCAATAGCAAGCAAAACCCCTACACCAACGGACGTCCTGATACGGCAGGAATACTCCAAGCGAGCTGTATTAGGGAAATGGAATTGTGAACTTTTGGGAGTCCTCGTGAGGCCGGCAGAATGCCACTCCGGCCTCCGATGGCCTGCATCACAACAACCCAAGAACTCGGGAAACTGAAGCTATTGACTTGGCAACGCTGAGGCCACCCGGTACCTGAGGCTTGAATGTGCATATATCGGAACTTGTTGTGAAACGGAAGTCCTTAAAGACAGGACACCCAATCTCCTGCTTCAGAAAGAGTGGGCTAGCTGTAGTTTCGAACACGTCTAAATTTTGAGGAACCGACATGCGCGATGCCGTCCGAAAAAGGCCCCGCCTTGAACCTGTGGAGTGGTTATGCACCACCACCTCACGTCAACGTATACCAAACTTCGGAAGATGAGGTATGTACAACTATGGTTTCACCCTCCTACAACGAAATTGTTTCAACAGCTGACCGAGGGTTTGTGACGGTAAAAGAAAAGGGCGAGAGTCCTCAAAATTATTGACACCGGAAGGTTCAAGTGGAGGCTTTGGCTCGTTGGATCTTCGGGGTTCCTGGCAACCTCCTATAGCCTGTTCGCTACTCAAGTCATCAAACCGTCGCTCCATTACGTGTATCCACCATGCGGGAGATTTACCTCCAACGTCGGGATAGTCATGGATCAATTGACACTTCTCGGCTCAGCAATTGGAATGATTGGTGCTGGAATCCTTGCTGATCTTTACGGCCGGAAGAAGCTGTACGGGGTTGAACTCGCCGTCCTCATCATTGCAACACTCGGGGTTGTTCAGGCATCCGAGGGTTTTCGTCTGGATAGGGCAGACGGGAGTGTCGAGTATACCATGGATATTTACTCGTGGCTTACTTGGTGGCGTTTCGCTTTGGGAATTGCCATTGGCGCAGAGGTATGTTTGCCCTATGCATGCCAACCTGGACTCCTTGCTGACCAGCTCTCATCGATAGCATCCCTTGGTTGCAGTCATCACTGCCGAATGGGTCCCTACAAAGTCGCGAGGGAGAATGCTTGCGAGCGTGTTTGCATGGCAACCGGTCGCCCGGTTCCTGGCTTTTGCTGTGAATCTGGCAGCATTGAGAGGACTTGGCAAACGGGCTGGTTTGTCTCCCGATGGGACCGACGATGAGAACCTGATGAAGCGTGTGGCAGACCAGGTTTGGAGGTTAGTGACGGGGATCGACATCATCCCCGCCGTGGTTGCTGTCGGATTCCGCTTGACGATTCCGGAGACCCCAAGGTACTACGCCATGATTCGAAGAGATTTGGCAAAGGCGCTCAGCAATGTGACGAAAGTGTATCCAGATAATACCCACCAGGAACCCTCAACTGTCCCTGATGCGTCGAATCACGTCGGTAATCCTGGTGGAGATGTGGGCACGAAAAAAAGAACCTGGCTTGACAGCGCTCTGCAGCACGTCTGGAGAACCAGGCCCGGAAGACATCTGCTTGTTGTTTGCAGTATGTGGATGAGCATTGATATGGCGTGGTATATCCACTCCATGGACAGCCCAAGCGCCATGGCAACTCATTGGAACAAATCGAAGGCCTCGGCGTCAACAGATGATGCCTGTCCAGAGAAAACAAGTTCGCGCACCGATGCACGAAACCCAGACACGTCGTTTTATCACGAACTTGAGAGTAACTCGATTCGGTACATGCTGGTGACAGCAATTGGTCAGATACTGGGAAGCGTCGTCCTGGTAATCATCGTCAATCGTTTTCACCGAAAGAACATTCTCACCTTTACCTTTAGCATTCTGTCCTTCTTTTTTGCGATACTTGGCATCATTCTCCTCGCAACTCCACAGGCGCCATCGGCCAAAATTGCGGTTGACGTCATCTCGGGCATAATGCATTTCTTCTTCAACCTTGGGCCAAAGACATTGATCCTGATTATTGTCGTCGAGATCTTTCCAACAGTCTATCGGGGAACATTTTATGGCCTCGCGGCAGCATCGGGAAAACTCGGAGGAATCGTTATTCGACCCATCATCGGGAGTACTGGGAAGACTGATAAGGCTCTGGGAATTCGCTTTCTTGTTGCTGTAATTTTGATGATTTTTGGGGCCTTTGTTTCCCGTTTATTGCCAGAAGTTCAAAGTGTCCAAGAAGCTTCGTCTTCCGAGTTGTTGGATGAAGAACAAATGAGTGGGGAGGAAGAAGGTGCGCCAAGGAATGCGGGGATGTGGGGTCAGTTTTTTAAAAAGTTGAGGACGATGAGATTGGAAGAAATTGCACCAAATCCTCAGGATCAAAGTACAACTCAATGAATACAATTAGCTGTTTGTCCCTCCTCAACTCCCAGAGCATAGGTTTGATTCATATTTTGTTTTGACAATTTTTATTCGTGATGTTGCCCAAAATTCCCCGGGACAGATTCGGTCAGAGAAGGTGAGAACAGATAAGATCAGATAACAATTAACGATAAGCATTAACAATTTCTAAATTCCCAATCCAGTTCCTCCCTCAAATTCTGCCCCTCATCTTCACCAACCTGGAACTTGAAGCTGCAACTTTGCCTTTTATTCTCCAAAACTCCTCTCAATTAAATGGTGGGTGCGATACCCTCAAGAAAATTACTGGAAAATCCTCCCATCCTTGTATCCAACATCCAGATCAATTTTGCCGCCATCCCATTACCCACACACGTGCCACATCAACCCCCCGCAACCCCATTGATGCTGGCAGCCTTCGGCACCTCCACCTTCTTGGCTCCCGGATCGTGTCTTAAATGATAAGCACATCCCGCAGCCTGACTTCGGATCCATCCGTCCAGATGCACAGTACCACTGTCATCCAAATAGCTCTCATCAGGTACAAGGCTCTCGCCCGTTACTGGCGTAAAAATCACCTTGGGCCTATCTACCGACGCTGTATCGCCGCCTGTCGGGAACATGATGACTACCAGCCGCCGATAACTCGAGGTTTCCGACGGCCAGAGAAGCGTTGCTGACCAGCTGGCAAAGCCTTTAGGAATTGCGCACAGCACGCGGCGGTACCAGGTGAACTGAAAAGTCGGCTGATCCGGACACGTCACAAAGTAGTTGGAACCGTCTGCCGACCAGCCCAGAGAAATATATGTTCGAATGCGAAAGATCTTGAAACGTTGCTGCCCGGCCGAATAGAGGACATCTTCATACATGACACGGGGATGTTGCGGGGATATCTGTGCCCAAGGACCGCCAATCGGCTTGGAGAGTGCGATTTCGGCGGCAAAGAAATCGAGCACCGGCATTCCCCTCGGAGTCGAATTAACATCGAGAATATCCGAAAGGTTGGCAAAGATGTCCCAGGTCCGCGCAAATATGTACCTCCCGCAGGTTGAGAAGTAAAGAGGATCTTGGCCTGCCTCTGTGATGGTGCTCAGAGAGTCTCTTGTAGATGGCGGAGATGCTTTACCCCCGTCCGCTTTCTGCAACTTGATCCTCATATTCTCCTCAACTGCGCTGCGTGGTATTTCTCGGAGAAGGACAGGCGATGCAAGATTGGTCATGTCGTAAAATCGCAGGCCTGATGTCGTGGTAACAGCCATAATCTCCATGGTGGGACTGAAACAGTACCAACGAGGCTTGCAGTCGACATCAATTTCACTCTCGAGTGTGTAGCACCCGCCATCTTGGAAGCTGTACACCAGCAATGCGTCTGTCGTGTGCCTCTGCTGGGAATCACTGCTTCGGCAGTGCGACGACCATATTGCAACTGCATACGTCCTGGTCGGACTCATGTTATACCTGATGTCCACACAGCGTCCGTGGGGAGCTTCTTGGTGAGATACGGGCGACGGTTTCATCAAGTCGAGATCCAGATCATTCACCCGAAGGAACCAAATGGATCTTCCAATCCAGACCGATACGATCTCGAGGTCGGGGCTGATGGAAAGTCCGGAAAACGCCATGTCATCCCGGGCCATCACGTCGCCTGCCAGTGTCTGCGCAATCGTCTTCCGAATATCGGCGTCAACGGTGCAAGATGTCGAATCCATGTACCAAAGGAACCAGCTGACTTTGACTTGTACTTTCATCATCCCGGGATCTCGCCTCGAATCAACCACTCTGGCCTCAACAAGCATGTCTGCAGCTGCGACTTCGTCAAGTGTGACAGAATTCGCTCTGCAGGTTTGCTTTCGGAAAGAGAGGTCGTCTTTTGTTGTCAGTACGGAAGAGCCTCTTCTGTGACGCAGGTCCACCTCCTCGATGGTGACTTTACGATCTGCCCAGACCACGCCAATGATGCCACAAGATTGCTGATGTCGACCTGATCGCCCCTGGCTGCTGCTAACTTCTTCTGCTTTCCATCTCTGGACGGCCACACAAACATTCTGTTGCTCATCTAAACCGAATAGGGCTTCACGGAAGGTTGCTTTGACGTTCAGTTAGCATCTTGTGACTCGAACTATGGGGGGTAGAGAGGGCGTACGTCTTGCATGCAACCTACTTGCAAATCTTTCCTCACCTTGGGTATTTTCTACGACCGGGACAGGAGTCGAGCTAATCGAATGGAAGGGGCCGTTGTAGCTGCAATCCTCACGGGTACAATACACGGCACTCACACCCATGTTGGAACACCTGAACTGCCGCACAATACCTCGGGGAAATTCGACCACAAACCACTCAAACCTCTCCTGAATCACCTTCGTTGAGCAGATGATAGTACCGTGGGCATCCTTGGGACAAAAGAAGAACCGGCGCACCTGGAAGCTGTCTGTTCTTCCCTTGTCATCAAGGAGCACTTTATAGGTAGTTTGATAGAGGTCGATCACCACCAGCGAGGTCACATCATCAGCCGCATTTATCAGAGTCAGCGCAACGAGCCGTCCGGAGTCGCTGCAGTCAACGATCCTTTCAAATCGAGCAAAGTTCCCAAGAGACTCGGCATAAACGCTCGCCTTAACCCTAAAGCTTTGCGGGTCGAGTATGTCAAGGACTCGGAGAGAAGGGTCATGAAACTGGAGGATATCATCGCCCCCGGGAACTGCGACGAACTGATTCTGGAAAGCTTGAGACGTGTACTCAACCGAGTAATGACGGGCATCAATGTCCCAGAGTCCCCGAGGCGTGATCAGTTGGTCGTCACTTCTGAACGCCAACAAATAACGGGAGTTCAGAATGGTGTCCACTCGGTCATAGTCATCACTGCCCAGATATAGTTCCTCTCTCGTAGCCCAGAAGTCACCTCTTTGGCAAGGAACATGCGAAGGCAGAGATGGGCGCTGCGACATCGCCGCGCGGACTGTTCGATGCGCCCTAGCGACTTGCTCCACAGCACGCGCCTTTGCTAGACGAGACGCCTGATCTGGCTGTGGGAGAGAAAGGATGGCAAAAGCGTCATTAACTGCGTCGATGTATCCCGACCGAGCCTCCTTCATCCTCTTCTTCCACGACACAAGCTGTTGTGGATTTTCGGGGGCAAAACGCCACAGAATCGTCTTCAAGCGCACTCGGGAGGGTGTCTGGTCCGTTGATGGCACCTGCTCTGCAAATGCAGCTGCCAACATGGATCCTGTATAGTCGACAGCGGCAGATAGGGTGAGCCAGAGTTTGTGCGGGTCAACCTTGATGCAAGTTTCAATCTTGGACTCCAGGCAAACACCTTTGGGACTTATCCCCGCCTCGGCCTCCTTCTTGGAGGGCTCCGGCGCGACGCACTTCCAGGCAAGTCTGGGATCGTTGACTCGGCGGTCGATCATCAAGAGTCCTTGGTGACCAGGTCTGTTACGATCAAGGATGATGAACCCATACTCCTCATCGCTCTCGCCGAGCTCCAGTGGCTTGCTGGGAACAACAAGGGTTCCATGCCGACAGAACAGCGGTCCAGCCCTCTGGCCGTCCGTGTCGCTCCCAGTGGGACTGGCTTGGAGTTGTCCCGAGCAGTGAGGAGATGAGCGCCCTAGGAGATTGCCGTCGGATTGGAGGTCAATGATAACATCCGTCCCATTCTGGACCCAGTCCTTGCGATTCACAAAGTTGCGGAACAGGATCTGGCGGTCAAGGAAGTGTATATCGTTGGGGTTGTACCGAAGAGTTGGTTCATAGTCGTTGAATCCTCGCCCGAGCACATCTTTCGCCCAGTTTCGAAAATGAGGACACTCTTGGAGCTTACCCCTGTCCCGGAGCCAAGTCGAGATCACAGAAGCCTGGACCCTCAGCCACTGAGTGCCGCCTTCGAACGAAATCATCCCTTCCATCCAGGGGTAGATATTGGGGCTTTGCACAAACTTCTCCAGCATCAATCTGCTTGACCTTTCTCCACATTCCCCCGTGCGAACCAGATGGTATGACCAGAATTTGGCTGCATATGGGAAGAAGGGGAATCGTCTTGATATGTCGGCGCTTCTGACGGCGTCACCGCGGGTCGTGACCAGTGGACCTTCGAATGCAGGTCTGCCCTGTATGTCGGTGGCGGTGAGCAAAAAGCTGATGCAGTCGTCGAAGATTTGTTTGTGGGCCTTTTCAGGAGTCAAGATGAGGCGGCCCTTGTACTGAATCTCCTTGTATGTCTCCCCTTCTTGGAATATCTGGATTGCTCTGCACATTTCCTCAACGTCATTTGGGGGCTGGCGGAGGAGCTCCTTCACTGACAAATGAAGAAAATGCAGCGTGTCGTCCTCCAAGTGATCCATGTCGTTCAAACGCCAAACGAATAGAGAAGAGCATGTCGAGTCGATCCATTCCCGTATTTCTGCCGCCGTCGTCTTACCTCCGACCGAGATTGCCTTCAGGATACCCATACCCAAGGGTTGTTGACGAGAATAGACGGCCCAACAAAGCAACTGAAAGATGCGGTCCAACTCTGGTATGTTGATTGAATGGGTCATCTCGATTCGCATCAGGGAACGGGCGTAAAGGCCATAGAGTCTATTTGGGATGCTTTTGGGTCCAAATAACGATCTGATGCTCTTGACATCAGTCGCCAGCTCCATCGCCTTGATCATCTCGGAAACCCATAGGAACAGCGGCGCTCTGTCCCCGACCTCAGTGCTCAGCAAGTCGTGGATAAGATCTTCGGCCGTTTTCTCATTCTGGATCGATACGGATGGAGGATTTATGTGCTCCAAAATATCCATTACGCGGGACTTGGCGTAAAGACCGAGGTCATGACGAACCTTGTCGGCAGGAATCTCGGTGGCGATGTATCTCGTCGCTGGAAATCAGTTAATCTTGGAGTCATACAAGAGGAAGGGTTTCACACCAGAAATATTCTTCTGCAACCAGTCAAAGATAAACCGCTCTGGCCGGCTGAAGATCATCACCTTCATGTTTGATCGCTGCTCAACACAAAGGCGCGCAAGAAACTGAAGCACTTGTTTGATCTCGGAGTCCTCATACTCGTCAATCCCATCAAGCACGATCCATATCGTCCCCCACCTCACAGTGTGGGCAAGGAGTGAACCAAATTTCTCGACCGTCCTGTCGTCAAGTTTGACAAAGTCAACTTCTTCGAATTCATGCAGTCTCTCAAACACGGCTTTATCCTCCCTCCTTAGACGGCCTTTGGGACACACAAACTGGAGCACCTGGAGCAAAAGAGCCTTGACCACTTCTTGATGCGATGCTTGGGCGAGATTACTGTGCTCGCAGAAGAAGAAAAGACAAATACCATTCTCGTCAGCCCATCTGCGGTGAGAAATGAGACTGTCAACCACATACGCCGCCGTGACCGACTTGCCGGCTCCAGCCAGGGCATGAATCCAGAGAAAGTCCTTGCCGGACCGTGTGTCGAGCCATTCCAAGACTGTGGGCGAGTCCTCAATCCAGGAACAGGTTCCTGGATACCGCCTTTCAAGCTTTTTGGTGAGCACGGAAACAGACTTGGTATGGCTCTTGGCTGTGGTGTCCGGCGTAAGAGGCGCTTGAGCCGTTCAAAATCTTGGACATCCGCAATCTTTTCGAGACCTGGAATTGCAGGTTAGAGTTAGACTTGCTCTGCCGGGTAGGCATCGTCAAAGTGAGACAAAGCTGGACTTACTTGAGTCGGTATCCTTTGCCCTCTCTAGGCTAATTGTGAGCATCATGTCTCTAAGATGGTCACCCTGGTTCACAATGTCTGCCTTGAGATTCTCGAATTCAACCTCATACTTGTCAGGAAAGTGGAGCATACGCTCCATTACTGCCATGTTGTTAGGAATATTCTGTATAGGAGGGTGGCGTGAAGGAAATGAACGTACCGTGGCGTTTCTCTTTTAAGAGATGCCAGGCCCTACACCAGTACGAAAGAATCGACACATAAAGTTTGACAGCGGCACATCGGATGCGAGGGTCAGATCGGTAACTTGCCAGTGTCCAATTGACCGTCTCGATTTTTTGGAGGATCATGTTGAAGTCTATACAGACTTTTTCGATCAGATCTCTGTGGTTGAATACCAACTATTTGGAGTCAGAATTCTTGAGAAAAATGTGGTAAAGGCTTTGAGGAGGGCTGTGAAAGAGATGGGAAAAAACTTGACTGACCTTCAAGGTGAACTTTATGATACCGACTTTGCCACATTAGCACGGGCTTACAAGTACGGGGAATCTTACACGATGGATGACTTACAGACAGCACCGGCGGGCCCTCCTGCGGGATCAGGTACCATAGACAAGACAGAGTCGACAACAATGGCCAGGTGTCTCAATCCGCTCTCACTTTGACGAAAATACCGAACGGTATTGGAGAAGATGCCACTGTTCAGCCGTTTGCTCTTGTCATCCATGTACTTGAACAGGTTCTCTAACGTCTCAGGGGGCTTATTTTCGTCATGCTTATGTGGCTGCAAGAACCATTTGCGTTCCTCTGCGTGTTCACCGTTGGATGGGTCATTGATGATATCGAGAGCTTTCTTGAAGATGTCTTAGTTTGATCTGATGAGGCCAAGGAGCTCTTAGCTGTAATCGTCTTGGGAAGGGACATTGGTATGTTCAGTGCATGGAGAATACGGAGGCGGTGGTTCACCCTGGGACTTGGCACCATTCATTGGCGACAGACCTTTCTTGCCTGAGGGGCTCAAGCTCTGGCCGTGGTTCATGGTGTGTAACAATGAGGAGGATCACAAGTAGCCAGAGTCACTGTGTATTTCAGCGCGAAACGGAGTAAAGTAAGCAGGTCTTCAGGAATGCAATGCTGACATTGAGATTGAGGTAGGCCTGTGAATCGTTTGGTAGATTGGTCGGCAAATGGTCGAATGCAACCTTTGTCAGGTTCTCATCAGGGGCAACCAAAGCCAGTGAAATACCCAGCTCAAGGCTCAGCTCTCGCACCCACCATAAAATTCAGGGTTCGTTAAATCACCCTACAAGCAAGCTTCATGACGTGTGGAATTGCCTTTGAGACTAACTTGTCTGATGACAGGATGAAAGGTGGTGAGATAAAAAGCCACTCATTCCCCCTCCATCTTCAACTCTTGCCATAATAATTCCAAATTCTTGCATTGGAGTACTGGGCACAAGACCAAGGGCGGTGAGGGGTTGCCCTGAAGCAGAAAGAAGGCTTGAAAATGGCCATTAAGACCACTGTCTTCCAGTTCTCAAGACGGAAGTGTCTCAGCATATCTACAAGACACAACATCCCATATCCGTTCTTTTCCGCGGGAATTGCATGACGACTCATTTCAAGAGAGGCTAGTGTCGAGTGCTTCGCTTAGACTATTTGACCAAAAGCAGTTTACAAATTGTCTCGATTACGAGCGTCTTCTTTGCTTTCTCTTTCCGATCTTCCTAAATCGCATCAAGACAACCACAAAAAAAACGTCTCCCAACGAGTCTTCAGCCGCGATTTTTTTCTGGCTAACAAAAGAATGTTAGCTAACATTTACAGGTCTTTGTATGCTCAATGACGGCTCGAGTGGTGCTGCGGGGGACCTCTTCACCACAGTTCCCTCAATCAGCCGTCGAGCATTGAGCAATAGTTTTGCTGGACCTCATGAGCTTTCAATCCCGAGATAATTATGATTGTTGACTTGTGACATGAACTCGGATGACAAAATACAGAGGTGGAATGACAACATCAAAAATTCTGTAAGTATTATTGGCGTGCCATTTTCCCCCTCATTGTGGCGTTGGACCCCTGAGGGGTCAACTCTTCAGCACATCAATAGATGATGCAAGTGTCAGACCATCGACATGCATCTTGCAGTTTGAGTAACCACCTCGCCTGACATTGTATTGGTATCTCATGAGCGACATCTCATGACTTGAAGGCAGCCCAGAATTCAAGACACGAGAAAATAACCGACCCCAGACACCAGGCAACTCCGGCAGCTGTCATTCCCATTGAAGCACCTCCCGCATCCAGCCGAAGCTTTCGCGTTCAAGGCTGCAGATCTGGGGTGTTACATCAGGAGAGGATCACATCAAAATAACACCATAACAACATTGCAATAAACGAAAAGCGGCACGGAAAACAGCAACTGAATGGAGGCGGTAGATGTTTTGGATAAATTTGCCGGTCCAAATGACCCAACACTCGGTCGATTTCCTCCCCACGAGATCATCTACAGCAAGAAAATAATGGAAGCCAACATTGAGTCACAGCATGGATCTGCCTCACCCTCGGGTGGTCTTACCATGCAAACCATCAACCCCGCCATCCTCCGAGCGGATTACGCCGTCAGGGGAACTCTCGCCGCCCTCGCTGAGCGTCTTCAAAGAGAACTAGTGGACAAGACTCATCAACATCCATTCGATCGGGTCGTCTCCGTCAACCTGGGTAACCCCCAGGGGTGCGGACAGAAACCTCTGACTTTCTTCCGCCAAGTCATGGCTCTGATCCAATATCCAGAGCTACTGACTGTCAACCCCAACCAGCTGGCTGATCATCTCATCCCCGAAGATGCCCGCCAAAGAGCCCAGACCCTCCTCACAGAAATCGGCTCGGTTGGCGCCTACACATCCAACTTTGGGGTTCTGCACATCCGCAAGTCAGTAGCGAACTTTATCAGCAAACGTGACGGCTTCGCCTCCTCACCTGATGATATCTTTCTCACTTGTGGCGCGTTCGAGGGAATGCTCATCTCAATGACCTTACTCTCGGGTTCTCATCTGTTGAACCCACCCGAGAAAACCGGCGTCCTCCTTCCCGTACCGTTCTACCCTGTCTATCGCGCCCTCCTTATCACGTTGGATCTAGAACCAATCCCGTACGCACTCGATGAGACACACCACTGGTGCATGCCTTCACAACAAGCCATTGCCACCATCATCTCATCCACTCGTGCGCGCGGTGTCAGACCCCGATGCATAGTAATCATCAACCCTAGCAACCCAACTGGGGCAGTTCATAAAAAATCAGAGCTTGAAGCTGTTTTGGACCTTGCGGCGAAGGAAAACCTCATGGTTTTAGCTGATGAAGTTTACCAGAGTAATATCTTTCCTTCGCATCAGTTTCTCAGCTGCAAAAAGGTTCTTCGGCAGCTACAAAAAAGTGATAATGATGGGTTGTATCAGAACCTGCAGTTAATCTCCTTGCACTCAACGTCAAAAGGCATGATAGGCGAGTCAGGCCAGCGAGGGGGATACTTTGAAGCTGTGGGCTTCCCTGACGACATCAAGCTACAGATTCAGAAACTTGTGACTTACACGCTTCAGCCTGCTACGGGCGGACAGATTTTAGTGGGCTTGATGGTGTGTCCGCCTCAACCGGGAGATTTTTCGTTTGATCAGTTTCAGAGGGATTATAACGCCATATATGATGGATTGAAAACGAAAGCAGAAGACTTATTTGAGGCTTTCTCGCGGATGCCAGGGGTGGAATGTCAACCTGTGCAAGGTGCAATTTATCACTTTCCGCGTGTGGATTTGTCGGCGGTGGCTTTGCGAGAGGCTAAAGAGGTTGGTGATGCTCCTGATGTGTGGTATTGTAAGAAATTGTTGGAAAAGACTGGGGTTTGTGTTGTGCCTGGGTCTGGGTTTGGGATGACGGATGGGAGTGAGGATGGGAGGATTTGGTTTAGGATTACGTTTTTGGGGGAAGGAAGGGATTGGATTGAGAGAATGGAGGTGTTTCAACGGGGATTTAGTAATGATTATTGTGTTTAAGAGGTAAAGGTATAGCCTGAGGTGAGGGGTAAACTCGGCTCTTCTTAGATATGCATATCTTGAATAGGAAGGTGAGACTAATATGTGTAGCTCTAGATAGCTCAATCAATGGAAATTCATTTTGAGCCTTTGAATGGAGTGTGCAGGATACGGAATTAAACCGCGTTTTACCGCAGAAAAACACGCCACTTTTCAGGGTACCAAGCAGACACTATTTATCAGTCAGGAGCTTTATGGGATGCACGGATAACCTCTCCAACTCAGCCCCAAAGTATCGTGCTTTTCTATCATGACTTTTGTATTGCATCATACAAGGCGTTTCTGACGAAGGATATATACAATCACCAAAGAACACTTAAGGTCTAACTGTCCTGGCATAGGTCGTCTTAAACATAAGTATGTCTGGGACCTTTGTCAGAACAATAGTCTTATACATGTGCATGACAGAACATTAAAAGTACCTCATAGAAGATTTCGAAATGTTAACTTCACCCTCAATTCTCGCCGAGAACCTATTCAATGTCGAAGATGTTGTTGCTGTTGTAACAGGGGGCGGCACAGGTAAGTCACAATCAAATATCACAAAACGTCAAACGTTCTTGTCAATGACCTTTAAAAGGGATCGGCCTCATGGCTGCTCAAGCACTGGAAGCAAATGGGGCAAAAGCCGTGTACATTGTCGGTCGACGGATGGACGTTCTCGAGAATGCGGCAAAAACTGCTGTGAGTTTTATCTGGCATCTTTTGCATTGAAATGTCATTGAAAATAACTTGTGGGATGGATTTCTGTAGGAACACGGAAAAATTATACCAGTTCAAGGTAACGTGACGTCAAGAGCCGACATGCAAGGCTTAATCTCTCGTCTTGAAACGGAACAAGGCAGGCTCGATATCTTGATTCACTGTGCAGGAGCCATGCTTACCCACCATCCCGGGTTCAAAGTCCCCGAAGATGGCTCGGTTGAAAAACTTCAAGAGACACTCCTCGCAGAGACGGAGAAAGATTGGTCAGCCCAGTTCGCTGTCAATACCACTGCTGTATACTTTTTGACGGCGGCTTGCTTGGGTTTGTTGAAAAGTGGAAGTGAATTTTGGAAGAATCAGCAGACTACTTCTGGCAAAAACGTGGCTAGAACCTCGCAGGTTATTACGGCAGTTGGGATTTCGGCATACTCGCGCTTCATGGGCTCGTGTATGGGATATGTAGCGTCAAAGGCTGCTGTGCTTCAGCTTATGAAGACGATGGCTACTGTTTTGGCTCCTACCGAGATAAGATTCGTAAGTACTTCCGCTCTGAAGAGGGATGAGAAACACGGTGATAACAATTCTCTTGAATTAGAATTCTTTGGCACCCGGTAGTAAGTTTGTCTATCAAGTTTTCTTTGAACTTTACTGACGAAGTTGTTCAGTATTCCCAACTGAAATCACCGCAGGAAAAGGCCGCCTTGATGATCAGAACAGGAACTTTCTTGGACCTGTTGATCGTAGTCAGGTGCCTCAGGGTAGAGCTGGCAATGCTCAGGACATTGCTGGAGCAATTCTGTATCTTTGTGGCAAAGGCGGCTTCTACGTTAACGGATCGACGGTGGTGGTTGATGGAGGAAGGTTGAGCTTATTCCCAGCTTCATATTAGGAACCAGACGTCTTTTCACAGTACATGTATGCAGCTTATGACTTGGTGTAGGTATTCTCTGCGTCTAATGGACCAATCACTAAATAAGTAGGGTAGTTACTCGGCGGCGCAGCTGGGGGCGTCTAACGACCAACCAATATCGGCTACCGAAGCGCCATCCCCTTTGGGTAACACAGACTCGATGTGAAATGGTTCCCTCAGCCCCTCCCTGCCGAATTGCGCCTTAGGCTCCCAGAAATGGTCAGTTCAACCGTCGCGCCTTTTTTCTCCGCAACACTCTCAAGTGCTTTGTTGCTCCCTCGATTTTGTTTTTGTATTTCCGACCGAATATGGAACCGTTGTCTGCTCTCGGCATTGCCGCTGCCGTGGTTCAATTTCTTGACTACGCGACCAAAAAATGTCGCACCGTACAGCATCTCTACAATGAGGGGGAGGGTGCTTTATTCAAAGAAATCGCGTTTGAGCAAGTAGCCGGCGATTTGGTCGAGTTCTCTTCCCTTCTCCGCTCTCGAAGCCGATTCGGCAATGCCGACAATGACGAAGCCATCGACAACATTGTTGATAATTGCGTCAACATTGCCAACAGGTTATCCGGCAGATTCACAAAATTGGCCGCTCTCCGCCAAGCAGCCGGTGAGAACCTGGTGCGCAAAGCGGTTGCCTTGATGAAAGCAGCTTGGAAATCCGAAGATATTGAATACGAAATGGATCAGCTGGCCGCTTACCAAAGGCAACTTTCCCTGCGGATGCTCTATCATTTAAACACTACCGCTGAAGCACAAAACCAGAGATTTGACGCGGTCGAGTCCAAAATTGTTGAAGTTATGGTTGTTGCTGGAGACAAGTTGGATTCCATTCTGCGACAGGGTGCGGCATTGCATCGCCGCCTGGATGAGGTAGAAACCAGGGGCATCTTGGAGGGGAACAAGCCTGTGACAGTGGTCCTAAAACTCGAGAATGGCGACACCAAGGTCATAGAGCCTCCAAGAGACGACCCGCCGCGCTTCAGGTCCCATCGACAAGTCTTGATGACACTAACGT
This sequence comes from Podospora fimiseda, assembly GCA_033297215.1. Classification (NCBI taxonomy): domain Eukaryota; kingdom Fungi; phylum Ascomycota; class Sordariomycetes; order Sordariales; family Podosporaceae; genus Podospora; species Podospora fimiseda. The sequence goes on from MU865362.1 coordinate 98,689, forward strand.
CGGATTCCGAGACAAAGCCGGCTACTGCCCAGGTTGAAGACTTCATCCCCATTCAGCAAGCGGTGCTCCATAGTCTGTACTTTCGAAGAGTCAGTGACCGATACGATGGCGTTAAAGCCGCCCACGCAAAGACGTACGAGTGGGTATTCGGAGAATCCAAGCCAACCAACACGGAAGCCGATGCGTTATGGTCTCCATTGCTCCCATGGTTGGAAAGCGGGATGGGATGTTACTGGGTAAATGGGAAGGCGGGATCTGGAAAGTCGACACTCCTAAAGTTCATTGCTCAGCACAAGCAGACTTTGGGAGCATTAAACCGATGGGTGAAGGGTAACGGGAGCCATCTAATTCGTGCGTCCTTCTTCTTCTGGAATCTCGGCACCGAGCTTCAAAAGACTCGGGCAGGCCTTCTTCGTGCTCTCCTTTATGATATCCTCGGAACACGCCCTCACCTAATCTCAGTCGTGATGCCAGAGTTGTGGACCGCTCTTGCTAGATCACGGGGAGCTTTGGAGAGTCCTTCGGATTCCGAACTTCTCAAATGGTTTCATCGACTGTTGGCACAAGCTTCTCAAACTTCTCGCTTCTTCTTTCTGATTGACGGCATCGACGAATTTGAAGGAGATCATATCGACCTTGCCAATACCATTATTGAATCATCCAAAGACCCCAACATCAAGTTTCTCATTTCCAGCCGTCCTCTGCCGAGCTGTGTCCATTCATTTTCTTGTTTTCCTGCACTAAAATTGCAAGACTTGACACAGGGAGATATTCGCCGTTATGCTCAGGACCATCTTCACGCTGAACTTGAGCGAAGATACGGAGAGTCGCACAGGGATCAAGTTATTACCCAAATCGTTGACAAGTCTTCTGGAGTGTTCCTCTGGGTGGTCCTCGTTGTGCGATCTTTACTGGTCGGCTTGCACAACTGGGATGACTTCGATGAGCTCCTGTTGCGGCTGGAAGAACTGCCATCTGACCTGAAAGATCTCTACGCTCACATGTTCGGAAAACTTACTGCGGGTTACCGTCAAGAGGCCTCACAAATCTTTCAGCTTTGCCTTCTTGCACTCGACAAACAAAATGATCCCCGTTTATTTCCACCAAGACAGCTACATTTTGCCCAAACGACCACGTACGACGAAGTGCAAACGAGTTTTCTGCCATACTCCAAGGAGGAGGATGCTCGCATTTGCGAGTCTGTTGCCGGTCGACTCCGCAGCCGATGTTCCGGTTTGATAGAGATGAGGTCAACGGCACGGGAAATGAAGGACTACACCGAGTCCACTCTTCAGCACGTGTCCATTGAATTCATACATCGGTCTGCAGTCGAATTCCTGCGCCTTCCCGAAGTTGTCTCGGGCCTCTTTTCTCTGACCGAAGGCTCCTCCTTCAACCCAGTTCTCCGCATGTTTCGCTCATGCCTTTTGCTCTCCAAGACACTAGATGAAAAGATTAAAAAGAGCGACAGTTTGGTTCAATTCTTTACTTCCTGTGCCCTGGAGTACTCGTCTCTGGCCGAAGAGGCCGGGACGGCTGTCCCCAGCATGCACCTGTTTGAATTGGACAAAACATTCCGCCACCATCTTGGCCGCTATATCATGCCCAACGCCGCACCGCATCTGATCTACATGAGCCTGTTACGAAGTAATAAGAAATTGATGGAATCAGCTACTTTGTACGGCCTCGCGTTACAACGGGGCCTTGTCACCTTTATGCGAGAGTCGCCACCCAGCATCCATGACCCTCGGTTCAGTTTGACGATGAGTATGCAGTCTGTAGGACTATTTGAGGCGCAGCAAAAGGCCCTTCGAGCGACCACGCAGGCAACACGATTACTATATGATGCCGTCAATTCTCTGCTGTTCCTGAAGCCCTGGCCACGAGGTAAAGGTGCAGTGTTGGGCACACGCTGCGCGACAATCTGCAACCTTTTACTGGCGCAGGGGGCCGATCCCAACTTCAGGTTCGATCCCACATACAAATCACCATGGGATCTAATGCTCGATTTTGCCACTTACTCGGCTCAGCACAAACAAGACTTCCATTCCGACTTTCAGCAACGCGGTGTTGCCTATTTATATTCGCAGCTTCTCATGACATTCCTCAACCATGGCGCCAACACCAATGCTCTCGTTGCTCGGAGGAACCTCAACGATCCTGGTTATTTCTTGGAGCGAAACAATACATCAATGTACGGCTCAGTCTTGGAAGCTCTGGATTTCATTTACTCTAGAATTGAAACCCTGGGGGATTCGCGGGACCCATGGAGGAGTGGAAACCAAGTCGCAAATTACCCACAGGAGCTTGAAGATTTTCACCGTCTGATTGTGCAGACCGTTCAAGATATGGAAAACAAGAAAGGATTAAAAGGAGGGCGCACTGAAAAGCTACTGGCTGCGGTTTCTAGCAGTGTTCTTCTGGCACCACCCACGCAACAATCTAAAAAAGAATCTCGGTTTGGGTTCAAAAAGATTGGCAAGGCTATTTCTAATCTGAAAAATGGCTGAGTATGCCAGTTGATGGTTTAATATCTTTAATGTACCTACCAATGGAATCCGTGTTTTAAAGCACCCATGCCATTAGAAGAAATGCAAAATTGCCCAAAATACATGTAATCTGCATGACATCAGTCCAAAACTCCAAATGAGAGGGATGGCACCCACTGCTCTCCCCACGAGATAGCCATGGTACTGAGTCCTCCATAGGAATGCAAAATACGCGATGGTTAACGAGAACTGGAAAGAAAAAAAAAACAATGCCAAAACAGCAAGTCTAAGCGAATTAGTCCGAAATAAAGCTGAACCCCTGGGTCAGGAAGTAAACACCGATTGCTCGGGATTGGCTCCGATTATGGATAATCGCACGTTTTAAAATGCGGAGAACCAGACAAAGACTAGAAAATAGCCAGGATGCACAAGTTTGGGGAATTACCGAAGATCTGGTAAGTTGTGTTTGGGGTTCTCTTTGTCTGGGTGTGGAACAAAGGAGGAACTTCTTTCGGCTTTGCCGGCCCGCGAGGTCTAGACACTCCTCAATCCATTACCGTCAACAATGCACATGACCCGTTCAAGTGATTTTTTGAAAAAAAGATGTTTGTTGCTTTCTTTCTTTGACACGTGAGTCTTGGGCCTCGCTCATATGATGATGTTTGTCCCAGTAACCGCCACCATGTCGAGGATTCAATTCCCTCACGTCGGTTTTGTCATCGAAGAAAAACCATCTCGAAGTTCTTCTAGTGACTACCCACACTTAATTCACGATGAAATACACCGTATCCGAGCCACACAAAGCCACACAACTCCTAGACCTCCCAAACGAACTCCTAGAAAGCATCGCCAAAAGCTTTTACTCCCTCTCCAGACATGGCTTCAACTCCTGTCTAACCCTGGCCCAACCCCACGCGAAAACCAGGTTCAATACCCTAGATTACTACGAACAGCGTGTTGGATTGTCCAACTTGAGCAAAACATCGCACAGATTACGAAATATCTGCCAACCCGTCCTCTACGAAGAATTCGTTCCAATACGCCCATCCCAGCACAGTATTGCCAGTCTCCCGTACTTAAACAGCATGAGACCTGTTATTTTAGACTCTCGTCTTCATCTATTCATCATGGCGGTTATAAGACGTCCTGACCTCGCAGCTCGAGTAAGGAGAGTACACCTCAGCGCCGATATCTTGACCGATACTCCCGAACAAATGGGTTATGCGGCAGTCAAATTCGCTTCTAAGATCTGCGGGTTCGATTTGACTGAGTTTGTTAATCTTTGGGATCCAGAGTATCTGCTTAAGCGGCATGACTTGAGGTACAACCAACGATGTTCACAAAAAACGGGCGGGATGTTAGTTACCGTACTGATAGGGCTTTTGCCGAATCTATATCACTTGAGTATACAAAGTGGATGGATGAACAAACGTCAGGTCCCGCCGAGGGCGATTCAGATGGTCTCTGGAACCAAAAGCCTTCCTTTGAGGGTGCTTGATATTTCAAACTTTTGGTGTGGGATTGTGTATCAGCATGTCCCAGAGCATAAGTGGAAGAGGATTACTGCAAAGGAGGATGCGAGGTTTGATGAGCAAAAGGAGGATATGGTAAGGCCGAAGTCGTTGGAGGATTGGCCTGGATTTGAGCCGGTTGATTTGGAGGAGGGGAATAATTTGCCTTGTCGGATTGGGGTGTAGGTTGTTCAGAAGGGATGAAGGTAACTAGATATGCCAACAATGGCGAGGTCTATTCACCATGTGGTTGATAAATTGGAGAATTCTTGCATACATATACGAATTGTCCATATTATGCTGGACTATATGACTGGAGTACATGCACCTCCAGGCTGCCATGGATTGATACATGTCTCTTGACGCTACTTCTCAACAGTCCAAGGATGCTGACGCCCATGTGCATTTCCTCCACTAGTAGCATCAATATACTCCTCCTCCGTCGCAAAGGCCGTCTGCCTCAAAATACTTCCATCCTCCAAATCTTCATACCCCGTTCTGGCAGGACGCAGCTTCGCAGGCGGCATAGAAGGCAAAGAAGGTGTCGCCGACTTATCCCCATACCCTGTTTTACTTTCCTTTCTCAACGTCCTCATGGTGTCTATCCTCTTCCTGATACTAGCAAAAGCCTGAGGCACCGCGGGACCACAAACTACCAACATTGAACAGGCCCATTCCGCCTCTACACAAAGTGCCAGAGTCGACGTCGTATAAGTGAAATCTGTCGAGGTAGTCCAAATCACGCTTGCAGCTATTCGTCCCGCGGCAGCAGCTATACCGAGTATGCCAATGGCAAAAATACCAGCCACGCCCAGCTTTCTTTGTCTCGTCATTTGAAGTTTCCAAATGGCTTGTTGAGGGATGAGGGAAATCAAGACGTCGGTAAAGAGGTTGATGGCTGCAGTCGCTTCATGCAAGACAGCGGTGTTGATGTTCTCCTTACAAGTGCCGCCTGGCAACATCTTGTTCCAGTTGTATTCGTACGGCGTGCAGGCGACGTTGAGGCAGACGAAGAAGACAAAGTAGCAAATGACGTTGGACCATATCAGGAAGTGACAGGACCAAAAGACAAAGTCGCGGCTGCCGGGACTGAAGATCCGGATCCATTCGAAAAGAATGGCTGCTTTGAGGATGGGGGTATAGGCTATCACTACGAGAGCGGAGATGGAGGCATCCTGTAGGGAAGAAACAGCGGTTTTTGTCAGTGAACTAGTTAAAGTGTTTGAAGAGAAATGATAAAGTAACTCACACGAAAGAACGAGGGTAATTGAATCAGACGAATGTCCCACAGATGGACAAATAGACCGGTCTTTCCCGTAATCCATAATGTGATGGCTATTGCCGGGATGTTGAGCAACTACATCCATGTCAGTAATTGAAATAAAAACAGATTGTCGGGAAGAACGTACGTATGCTATAATCAGACAATAATCCACCACAGACGGCTTACGTATAACAAACCACCTACTGTATATACGCAACACCAACACAAACGTGGATAATGCCAAAGCCAGGCTCAAAGTGAAGTAAGCAACAGCATTAAAATTTGGCGGATCATCAAAATTCGACACCTTCCCAGGCGGAGGGTCAGTAGCGGGCAAGTGTGAGGGGATAACCATTTTGACGACTGTTGACAAAAGCAAATAGAAAACTGAATTATAATGTCAGAGTAGAGTTCAATTTCATTTCCCCTGGCGCACCTGTCTTTATATATATTCCTTCAGTTACCCAGGTACCAATGGCTTGCAGATGTCAAACTTGCGCCAATGCAAGGGGCAGTGCGTGCGTTTTCAATACCGTTCCCAGCTTGAGCCCAACCTTCACACATTGAGTAAGTTTAAGCTTCTGCACGGCACTGGTGCGGCGTGAATATCAGAGAAACCAACAATGGTAGCAGGATGCCTAGGTACACCCACATGCAGTTAGTCTGATACCTACACCACTTGTATCTCACTTTTAATTCGGGTTAGATCCGGTTGGATCAATCATCATCAATCTCGCCTCAGTGATTCTTTGGTATTTGACACATTTCTGCCAATGAGGCGGGATGATAGGAACCGGATACCCATAATCCTGTGCAGGATGTGTCCGATGTGATATATTTAATCCTGTTCCAGCCAACTACCTACACGGGTTACCTAAATATCCGTCGGTCCAAATACTTTAAGTACATTTAGGTACTTTTTATAACTAACTTTGGCTATATTCTTTCCCGCAACTTATACCCCTATTCCAGTACAACCAACTGCTTCTTCCCGCCCGCCATAATATCATCTCGACATACACTACCGGGATAATGCCTGTGCAGTCCCACCCGGCGATATATACCGATCAGTTGCTTTTCCACAATCATAAAAATCCCGTCTGGATCCGACAAAGTCCCAAGATATATCAACCTGCACCGCTCGATATCAGGACAGTAATCTGTAGGTAGATAATCCATATAAGTAAAATGGTGCGTCCACTTTGACTCTGGTAGAACATTGGCCGGCAAGTTGTACCTACGCTTTTTTGGCTCTGGAAGATTTTTAGCTCGTATTATCAATGCTTCAAGTGTTATTGAGGCACGCTTGACTGGGCCGTAGGGCGAGTTGCTCGAGACAAGTTCCACCTCGGCGTGGATGAGTTTTGCTGCTGGCTTGACGGCGGTATACATATGAACCGGATATGGCAAGGTAGCCCATGACCAGCTGGGTCCTGAAGACTTGTCGGCTGCGGACAAGTTTATCAAGAGCTCTGACCGATGCAATGGTCGGTACCAGCCCAGCTGTTGTGTAATTGTCTTTTCCCATAATCCAGCCAAATAGTTATCTCCCCAAACTTTGCCCAGAACTGTCGCGACGCCTGCTAGGGCTGGCAGCCGATCATTAAAACATGACAGGTTTCGCCTACTGTAGTTGAACATGATTGACTTCCAAGTTGTGAATTGTTTTTCTTGGTCGTCTTCTTTTTCCTCCTCTCCCTGAGATGACGAAACACCAAAAACTGAGCGAGGGAGGAGTTCAATTCCAACGTAAAATTTGATATTGGTGTCCAATATAGGAGTCAACGCGCCGTCTGAGATTCCCTGACATTTCAACAGGACCTGCGATGAATTAAAAACGAGCGCACGAGGCGGCAAAAGATATTCCTGAAACATCCACGCTCGCCGAAACCCGGGTTGGTTGTAAGAAGCGCCGGTGTCCCACCAACGCTCAACGGCAAGCTGTATAGTGCCCAAGGTAGATTGATCGATGTAGAGTGGAAGGCGAATATCGATTTGGTTACCTCCCAGAAATCCATCCGAGACTTTTTCGGCGCTAGTCGCAATTATTGTAAAGGTTGAAGACTGGCAGATGGAGCTCATATTTCCAATCTCAACCAGCTTTTCTTCATCGTCATCCTGTAAGATACATAACGAGTCAACCCAGAGATACCGAACTCCAAGCGCTCGACAGAGGTCAACGGCATTAGCAATGGTCTCTGGAAGTCGATGTTTGGGGATTTCCTCAAGGTGATCCGAGAGGTTTTCTTTGGTGGTGAGTAGCTCTTGCTTCTCTCCCCAGCAATAACTTAATGTGACATAGTCGGCCTTTGTGCCTTTGATAGGGCTCTCGTAGACGAATGCAAGAGTCGAGGTCGAGCACTCGACGAGGTAGTTATGGTGTTTCTCGGCCAGGGCAACTCTCGTGGTTATCGAAACAGTCATCCAACGAACGGTGAATCGCTGAGATCAGCTCTGGGTTGAGTTCCTTCCAGTTCAATCTTCCAGGCACATAAATCGCCGCAGGGTCAGCTAATTTGGGGAGATCCACTTAGTTGTTGGTCATGAGACACGAATGAACGACTTACTTGGCGAAGCCACAATCCCAAACTCTTGGGGCTGTTCTTGCCCATTACTCTTTATCCATTCTGCACGGAGACTTCTCAACTTCACTCCACTCAATAATGACATTTCGGAGCCCCCGATTGACTCTGAGGGTTTTTGATCCTCATCTACAGGTGACCTGACTACAAGCCTTGTTTCCCAGTTAACAATCCCGCTGCGGTTCTCACGGAATTCAAGAAAACCAGAAAGAAATGTCTTGCAAACCTGGCACCCTGTCGTTGCCGATTCTTGGAGTTCAGGAGGCCGATAGTGCTCATAGCCATCATTGAGGAAGGTTTTGAGGCCTTCCTGTGAGCCTGTCATGGCAAAACACTTGGCGCAAAGCTTGCCCTCTCCAAATGCTACCAGTGATCCTTCCTGAGAGGTGTCATTGTTGAGGGGAGGGGCGTCAAGTGGACCGAATGGAGCTGCTGGCGGATTCATGGGAGGCATTCAACTTGATTAAGCCGGCGGTACCAGATGGTTGGACTTTGATGCGAGAGAGAGAGAGAGAGAGAGAGAGAGAGAGAGAGAGAGAGAGAGAGAGAGAGAGAGAGAGAGAGAGAGAGAGAGAGAGAGAGAGAGAGAGTGTGTGAGAGAGAGGAAAGAGCCTTCGATGCGTTAGCAGCGTCACCAACCGAGTGGTGTTGGATGCGGTTGTGCTTTGCAATGGGAACCCTGTCAGATTTAACGAGACCTAGTCAGAAAGTGGTTTAAGTTGATAACAGCTCGTATTCACTGTTCAGTGAATCTGTAAGGAGCCGGAGCTGAACGGCTAGCAACGGGAGCTGAACGGCTAGTAACAGGAGCTGAACAACCACTTCAGGTAGGCAAGAAATCTGTCTCATCACTGTACATAATATAAGGATGAAAGAGCTTGCGGGAGAAGAGAAGGAGAATCAATCAATGAACTTTCTCAAGACAATCATCTGAAGTCCACATCTTGAAGAGTGAAGTGTTTCTGACAAACCCAACTCTCTTGGCATTATGTCCTCATCAGGTGTTTTTTCATCACAACTTTTTAAAAAGAAACTTCAAAAAGATTTTATAGTAAGGGTAATATTTAAATGTTAGGTGTTTTTTGAGCACAAAGAGCTGCATCGAAAGAAGGGTTTGGACACCTTGTATTTCTGCCAGTCCATACAGGTATATATTCTCAGCTATCACTCTCGGTTATAATCCTCTATCGTGTCATATAAGGGCTCATCCGTGTTCAACTATGGAGTACCTGGAAGGTTGCCAGGAAGCACATCCAGCCCTATTACATGCAGTGGTCAGCCAACAAGTTAATTGAATAAGACCAAAAAAAAAACACTTACACCCATCAAAATCCTCATCCACAAGCCTAGCGACCACACACCCCGCCGCCTTCTCCACAGACTGCACCTTCAATCCAGGACACTGCGCAGCAATACAACCCGCCTCCATCCCCTTTTGCAGCTCATCCCCTCTCCACCCAAACACATAATCCGCATGTTGGCTATACCCAGTCGTATCCCCCGTACTCAACACAAACGGCTGCGATCCATCCTCCGGCCACAATTCCGGATCGTTAAACTCCCTCGTATCCCAAATGATCTCCAACATGACCTGCGGGATCTTAACCGGATGCGAACAAGGACACTTCTCCGCCGTTCCATTCGCATCGAAAAGATGTGGTCCTTCAATTGGATAAGCCACATGGGCTTTATGGTCTGGACTATCGAGTCTCTTTCCATCCCAGCAGGTAGGAAATACGATATTTGATCGAATACCGCCCGGACAAGGGATTTGAGGTAAATGCCAGGTATCAACTCTGGGATCTTGGCAAGGGGCGAATTCGTCTCCGCCAAAATCTGGGGCGTTGAAGCAGCGGAAACAGGTTTGAGTGGAGAGGTTCTGAGCTGGTTGAGAGCGGAGGGTCGCGTCGCCGAAGAACATGCGGAAGCCGGGTGTGAAGGCTTGGACCATGTTTTGGCCTGGGGAGACGTAGTAGGCTGTTAGGCCGCCGTTGGTTTGAGGGGTGAAGTAGTCTTCGAAGAAGAGACGGTTGGGCATTTGGGGGACACGTTTGTAGGTGCCGTTGCGGGCTCGGAAGTACTTTTTTTTGTCAGTAAAATTATGCCAGAGGTGCCTCGGAGATGTTAAGGTATTAAATACCAAATTGGATGTCCAGTAATTGGAGAAGTCCTCGCTGTAGCTGCAGCCTGTACAGGTTGATAGCGCGGCAATATCTTCCAAAGGCATTGATGCGTTGAAGGCATCGCCTCCGACAATTTGGTGTTGATGTGGTGACGGTATGGCTCCTGGGTTGACGAGAGGGTCGATTCGGTCAATGACCAGTTGATGACACCCAAAGCGAAGCATGGTAGGTCCAGTACCATTGAATCCGGGAATTTCAGGCATTCCGGGAACACCTTGACGTTTGAAGTGTAGCTTCTTTGCGTGCACGTGGCTAATAGCCGCGAGCAGGAAAGCGGGCCAAATCTTGTTGGACACCATGGTGAGGTTAAGTAACGCGAGAGAATAAGCTGGGAATCTCCAACATCACGACGCTGGCAACCTCTACTTCTTTTAAACCTCACCAGGCTACATACACATTCGGATCGCGGGTCCCTTTCCGGTGAGACAGCCGTCCCACCGGGTGTACACCTTGTCCGTACAACTTGGCAAATCGATAGTTCTCACAGTCAGATTCTAGTTATCACACGGGTAGGTATGCTTGTCCTATGTATTGACTTTTGGTCCAGCCTATCACGCTTCATTACCAGTTTTTGTTGGTATGCGGAATTTATTTGGGCAGTGTCATCTCTCCGAATCGGCAAGTATGAACTTGGGGGCGATTACTGAGCAAAGTACATGATGATCTGCAGGTCCTGGATCTGCCCATTCTTGACCAAAAGGGAAGCTGGCTTGTGACTATTGTTACATTCATGCAGTAAGAACTCTACTTTTACGCTTACCAGAAAAGATGAAGTAAAGTCGGAGGTTTACCATTCGTGGTACATCTTTGTAATGGTGGGCTTTTATCTCACACGAGGGCCCAAAGACTTGACATTTATGGTTGTCTACTATCGTTTGGAGATTTTTCCACATTTTTGTTGTTACACGTCAGGAAATGTCCACACACCTTGTGTGGTCTATTGTTCCTCAAAGGGTTTGGCTTAGTAGAATACGTGGATCATCGACTCATTCCCTTCCCGAGATGCTTTTTTGATCGGTTTCGCCAGTTGAACGTGCAGCTACTGCGTAACACTCTTGCTGCTCCGTGTGCGCCACCGTACATAGCCCCGGCCAACTGCGATTCTGTGAAGCCGCTGGGAACATCCTGGTCTGCACGCTTTTCACTTTTTGTTTTCTAGATCTCTAGATTCTTGTCTGCGGTCTCCTTTTTGATATCCATTTCTCTTTTGTTTCGTTCTTTTTTCTTTCTGTCTTTTATTTCTCTGTTTTCTTCTGTTTTTCTAGTTCCCTTTCTTCCGGCACCGATTTAATGACCAGATACCTTTTTGCTTTACAATACCTATGCTTTTTTTATTCTTCCTGAACAGGATTTATGTTCATAAAAGAGATATTTGTTATCAAGAAGACGTTTTTGAATCTCAAAAAACCTTCAATTTGGACTACATGCCTCTCCTACTATAAACATTCATTTCGACTTTGGAGAAGCATTTGCAGCCATGCTCAGATATACCGTAATAGACATTCTAGGGAGTTCACTGTATCCTCTGTCTCCTGGCCCAAACTCCAATATAATTTCCACTTAGCTAGGTAATTTTGAGAGGAGCTACTCGAAGGCATGAAGTGCGTAAAGAACTTGAAAGCAATTCCGACGGACCTCTTGCGGTTAACGACGGGAAGGAAAAGGTTGTGGGGAAGCAAGGTTTCCACTCGACCAGGCTTACTTCAGGGGCAGTGGGACTTGGTGGCGGTGGTGAGGGTGGAGGAACCGGTTCAACAAACTAGCAAAGGTCGGGTCGAGGAACTTGGTTACTTTCCTATTATGGTCCTTATTTAAAAATACTCGGGCTCTCGAGAGACATCGTCCTTCGAGCATTTCGGGGTAGGCTGACAGCATCCTTGCGGGCCCCTTTCCGTGCTCAGAGGCTAGCAGAGCAAAAAACTGGTCATCGCCTACTTCAATATCGAAAACCGACTTTTTGAAAAAGTCAACGGCGATATCCTCAATGATGTTTCCGCTGACCTGCAGCACAATTCTTAGCAAATGGCCAACAACTGCGCTGGGACTTGCCCGTCTATGCATAATTCCTGGTTTGCGATGACAATCCTCTATATTGTTTCCTGAGCTTCATTCTTAGAACCGCGGTTCCTTGTTGCTCTGTAATAACAGGCGGTCATTGCATCTGACCAAAAAATCTGGTTCGGGCTCCCAAAACACCTATCGATCGCGGTCGCCAAGATTACTGATACTAAGAATTGCCCGTCCACTTGAACGTGCTGAACCGTGTCTGGCAGGAGAGGTCCCAGCCAGGCCCGGTATAGCTTTGTGTCCGGCCCGGTGTTTGTGATGACCGTCCACGTATATACCCAACAGCGATACCTGCATAGGTAAGCAATGAGATATTTTCTCCCAAAAGTTCGGTGGACGGCATCTTCAGGCGAAACCAGAGTCTGAATCCGAAATTAATAAGAAAACCCGGATTCTGCGGCGTCGTATGAGATGACTCGTACAAAGAAACAAAAGGTTGAGACAGCCGGTTGCTCCTAACATGGTGGAGGGGTTTACGTGCCTTGTGGACTTCAGTAAGCTGCTCTTCTTTTTTCTTTCTTCCTTTCTACATTGCTTCTTTCCTTTTACACTCTCCAACCATTGAACGGTGACTTGGAGGGAGCCTATGTCTTGGGAAGTTGCATTTCATCATTATCACTTGGTGTGTATAATCCAGAGAGCAAGATTGGAAGCTTCAAGGTCCCTGGGAAATGTACAGGTTATATAGAACTGATCGTCCAACAGATGAGGTGGTGGCTCCCGGACCGGATGTTTGCTGGGTTGAGCTTGAAAACTTTCTGTGGGAAGAACGAGAAATGGAAGGGCGGGACACCGGTTGGATGACTGTTGACAGGTGGTTTGCCCACAGGGAAAAAAGTTGGCTCAACAGCATCGAGAAAATGGACAAGGAGGACAACAAAAACATAAAGTCGTATTATTGATCATGATTATATAGAGAAATCATTAATAAAATAAATTGCCAGGGTCTCTTTTAACCCGAGTATGGCGCACTGCGATGTCCATGGCACCAGAGCCAACCGTCAAGGTTCTCCATGATATTGTCTGATTCAAATTATTAGCGATGCTGGCATGACAAAAAAGGCATTGCGAATTTGTGATGAAGAGAGAGAAAAAGAAGAGAAAAAAAGAGAAAAAAACCATACCGAGATTGTAGTAAGTGGGATAGCAATCTTCGTCACAGGGTTGGCACCACGACTGGATGCTATTCGAGTTGTATTTCGTGGTTCCGGAACAAGTCAAAAAGGCTTGGCCACTGCAGCACAGAAAGCAAACACATTATTAGTCCAAGTGGCTTTCATTTGTGAATTCATTGTTTTCACTCACTTGTTTTGGCTAAAGAGGTAGCCGTAATCGTTCCCAAGACACAGGTTCATGTCTTGTCGGGTTGTCCAGGGCTGTCCGTTTATTTTGGTGCAGGTCGCCACGACGTACTTGGGCGCCATCCAGCTCCAGGTGCAGGATTGAGAGAACCCGGCGGAGACGAGTTCAGGGAGGGCAGCGAGGCCGAGGGTGACGGTTGCGAGGGAGAACTTCATTTTTGTCGTTGTAGTGGAACCGGATGTGATGAACTGATCTGATACTGTCTGGTACTTTTGTGTTTTTGATCAAAGGGAGATGGTCGGATATATACATATTCTGAAATCAAAAAAAGTCGGGTCACGATAGTTTCGGACAAAAATCCTATCCAAGTAAACAAGTGGATAGCTGTTTACCTAAGGTGCATAAGCTGTAGCCATTCACAACACTCCATCACCGGAAATTTTCCATCAGGGACGGAGTTTTTGTGTGGAGTTTGAACAAGGATAGCATCCAGTCGAGAACAATTAAACTACTAGTGTAGATTTGATCCGACGGGAATTTCATTCCAGCCCTCGAGTTTTGACCTTTTGTCATTCACCGCCGATGATGTCTCCATCGTCAATCCCACCTCCCCCGCTGTGATTCCAGCCGCTATTGAATAAACAACTCAACACTGAATCCATATCGAGTATTCAAGTGCATAACTAGTTCAACAACATCACCTTATTAGCTGTTCGGTAAATCCAGAATGCCAAGCAGGCAGCCGAATAACACAGAGATGGCTAGTCTAGTGTAGTGTACAAGTCACCAAGTGCATAGATAGTCGTTACCCAGAATGCCATTGACAAACTATGGTCTGTTTCTAATTTTGAATTTTGGCCTGTGTAATACGATTTTTTTTATTAAAAAAAAACCGTCGATCGTCGTCAATTCCATGTCTACCGTCATTTCTTCTTTTTTTGTTTCCTCTTTCTTTTGTTTTTGCTTTTTGGGTATTTGCTCAATCGTCATCAATTTAGTTCCCGTCAACATTGCGTCTCCTTTTGCGTAATAAAGACACGCTGTGTTGTTTTCGATGCCCGCAGTACTTCGAGACCCGGCCCGGCAGCACCGGCTCGGGAGCGGGGCGGGGTCAGAGCGGGGCCGGGTCGGGAGTGGCGCCACCAATGTGTCGACTGCCCGACTTGGTGGCGAATGGAGGGGTAACTGCCTCGACTGAAAATGGCTGTTCTGTTGAGGTTAGAGGTTGGGTGTCTGACACAAGGTGATATAACATAATTTGGCAGCAGACGATACGGCTGGTCGCTTACAGTACTGAACAAGCCCAGACAATTCTGGGCGTGGGCACCAAATTGTCACAACAGATGGGTCTCAAAGAAATATCTATGGTGGGTAAGGTAAGTGAAGCGTTCAAGGGGGGGTGGATCAATCGCTCGCAGGGGAATGGTTGGGGTGATGTGTGACATGTTGGATCCATTTAAGGTGAAAAATATTCTGGAAAGCCGAAGATTGGGTTGGTTGGCAGCATATTAATCCGTACATATCTGGACTCGGTCGAGCTTGAAGCCAAGGGTTAGGGTAAGTCGCTGTGCCAATGGTAATGTTGCAAGTCAGCGATATCCTTCAGAATTCCTGAAAACCCATCTTTTTAAAACAAACAGGCATTTTCTATTTTAAAAAGGCGTGTTCTGTTCAAGAGTTCCCCTGCCAAGGTTGGGGAAGCCGATGCAAACCGTTAAATAATTAGGCTGGGCGCCAATCTTGGCATGAACCCAACCCCACCATCCCACCTGCTGCTGACCAAACCGGAAGCTGTTTCCCTTTTCCAATGAAGCATTTTCATTTCCGTTTCCCCTCGATACGAATTGTCAAAATACCATTTCCTTGGCCTCAAAGCCGCAAATATACAATGGCAATGGATTACGACAAGATCTTGGAGGGTAAATACCCCGCCAAGCAACATGCGAAGCGCGTCACCGATTACATCCGCCAGAAAGTTCCCAATGCGACGGGAGTTCTGTACCTCGAGGGTCGCGCCACCAAACTCCTCGAGGACAACGACTCGGAAGAGCCATTCAGACAGCGTCGCTATTTTTACTATCTCACAGGATGTGCCCTTGCCGATTCCCACGTTATCTACGACATGGACTCGTCCAAGACAACCCTCTTCATCCCGCCGATCGATCCCGAGAGCGTCATGTGGTCTGGTCTCCCAGTGACCGCCGAGGAAGCCATCCAAAAATGGGATGTTGACGAGGTCAAATACACAAACGACATCAATGCCACCCTCGCCCACCTCGGCGCCGCAAAGCCCACAGGAACCGTTTTCGCCATCGCAAACCAAGTCTCCAAAAAAGTCACCTTCCTCGAATTCGAGCACAAGAACTTTTCCATACTAAAGGAGGCCATCGAGGTGACCCGCGTGGTCAAGGACGAGTTTGAGATGGCCATGATTGCCAAGGCCAATTCCATCAGCAGCAGAGCTCACGAGCTGGTCATGAAAAAGGTCAAACACGTCGAGAACGAGCGCGAGCTGGAGGCTGTCTTTTTGGCAGAGTGCATTTCCAAGGGAGCCCGGAATCAAGCTTACCATAGCATTGTTGCTGGCGGCAGGGCAGCAGCAACGCTGCATTACGTTGACAATAACGCGCCGCTCGGAGGAAAACAACTCCTTCTCCTCGATGCCGGCGGTGAGTGGGACTGCTATGCATCCGACATCACCAGGACATTCCCCATCAATGGCAAGTTTACCAAGGAAAGCCGAGCCATCTACGACATCGTCCTCAAGATGCAGCTCGAGTGCATTGCCGCCTTGAAGGAGGGAGTAGTCTGGGATGATATTCATCTCTTGGCACACAAGATTGCAATTGATGGCTTGCTGGAGTTGGGAATTCTCAAGGGCAACAAGGACGAGATCTTGGCCAACCGGACAAGCGTCGCCTTTTTCCCCCACGGACTGGGGCACTACCTCGGGATGGACACCCATGATACCGGCGGTAACGCTAACTACGCCGACATGGACAGCATGTTCCGCTACCTTAGAGTACGGGGAACGTTGCCAGCAGGAAGCGTCATCACGGTAGAGCCGGGTATTTACTTTTGCAAGTTCATCATCGATCCATATCTGAAGGATCCCAAACACTCCAATTACATCGATCAAGATGTGTTGGATCGGTATTGGGACGTTGGTGGTGTCCGGTAAGTTAGGCCTTAGACGATCCCAAAGTTCAGCCACTGACTCGCGCGCCCAGGATCGAGGACAACATCGTCATTACCAAGATCGGAACCAAGAACCTCACAACTGCCGTGAAAGATCCCGATGAGATGGAGAAGCTTATTGCTGGGAACTGAGGCGATCATGATATCATGGTGGACCTCGATGGGTGTGTTTTTTCACTGTACCTGCTTGAATCGGAACCGGATCAGCCATTGGTGGTTTAGCTCTTGCCCAAGGGCGGGTAAATATTGACGTCTTTCCGAATATTAGCTTCATCTTCAACGTGCTTCCCTAGTATTCGTGGGACCCTTCACTCTGCACCCAACATCACGATCCTTCCACCACGTTGGTCGTAGATTCCGATCATGAAACTTTGACATTGAAGGTTTCACTGGTCCTCCTTTTAGTAACCGTCGCTGCCCAAAGTACGGCTGTCATTACCGCCGATCTGGTCCAACCCCAGCCACTGACGCCAGACGCAGAGATCTCTGAGCTCCTTCCACTACTTTCAAGGCATCACAGCCAGGACTTTAAAATCCCCGAGGTCCTCCGGTATTTTACTCCCCATCATTCTCTTCCCATCATTCTCTTCTTATTCCACTCAAAAGTCCCCTTTCTCATCACAGTTTTCTTCCACAGTACAATCACATTATTCTCAACACAAAGAAACATGGCAACACTCTCTCTCCGCGCCCTGCTGCTCTCGGCAATTACCATCGCCTCAGTAGGCATTGCTCAAGCCAACCCCATTATCTCTTCTTCGTCTTCTCTCGATGCTGCCGCTGCCCCTCGCGATGCTGCCCAACTTTTAGTTCCTGAAGCCGAGTCCCCCAATTTGACAATGCTGTCCTCCCCGCTACGCCTCCCTACTTGTACCCGCAGGGCAGGATTACTGCACACACAGCGCCATTGGTCGATTAGCTACGATTATGACAGTTATTACAATGGGATGCATTGTGGATTGTCGATGCAGAATGCGATGAAGGAGTTTACGCTTTGCAAGCCTTTGACTGATTGGTGAGTTTTTTTCTCCTCACTTTTTGGGGGGAGGTTGTGTGGGATGTTGATTGCTGATGTCAAATACAGGACTTGTGTGTCGAGTGGACAGGAGGGATTGGGAGGTGTGACGATTGAGTTTCATACCCCGCGGACCTGCGATGATCAGAGAGTTCATGAGGCTATTCTGAAGGCGACTCTTAATCATATTGATGTTTGGTGTAAGCATCTGTGATGGGGGTGGGTGTGCAAGGTTGGGGAAGAAAGCTTTGTGTGTGTGTGTGGAATGGGAAGGAAGAGAGGAATCATGGAAACCTAGAAGTTTGAGTTGAACCGCTTTTAATTGGTAGTACGTAGTACATACAATGCATTGTTTTTGTCACTTAATTGTTTACCTGATTCATGGGGTGTTTTGAGCAGCAAAGGATTTAACTTGTCAATAGTCACGACCATTTTGATAGGAGTTCCAGTGATCTGATTTGTTAGAGTCTCTGGCCTAGTGAGCTGGTTGAATCTTGATCCGCTTGATGAAAAGGGTTTTGAGGCCGTTCCGTGGTTGCTTTTCCGTTGGTAGGTGGTCCAAAGACAATTTTGTGGGTCGAGTTTCTCTGAAACGGATTTCCTTGACAATTTTGAGCAGCGGAAAGGTTTAAAACAGAAATTCTCATCTTATTTCTGAACTGGTTCATATGCACTCTTTGATTGGCGGTTTCATGGAAAAAGGTTTACGACCTCACAGTGAAAGATTGTAGGCGTGGCACCTTCTACCCAAAATTCATCAATCTCAGCTCAACAACCACCCAAGATGACGGGGGAAGGTCATTTTGAAGAATTTTCTTTCATTTGAATTCTCGAAATATTGAAAAGAAAATAATGGCTTTTCTGTTGAGCGATAGTTATGGTTAATGAATAGAGGAAGTATTCTCGACCTTTAGAACAGCGCTTATACTTTTCACGGGAACATTGGACATGAACTATAAGGGAGGCGGCGTTCTTTTCTGGGTGAGATGGAAGGCTACGTGCTTTAGCATAAAAGTTGGATGTTAATGGTCTGGGTGACATTATCACCACATATTTAGACGGTCTCGTTCATTGTCAAGCAATGGTAAAATGGCAGCAGGGATATTAGTTTTCCTGGATTGATTCAGTCATGATGACATTATAATTTCATGTGATGATTTTGTTCGCAAAACCAAGATCTCGAGCTGTGTGCATTTCCTCAAATTTATCTACTCGTCTGGTATTTCTCCTCCTCCGGTCTCTGCTTTGGATTTCATTCAAATAGGCTCTCTCATTCCCGTTTCATTTGTCCGTTTCATCTCAATTCGGAATTATATCTCTCTTTTCAGCCCAACTTCCACCATCCCTCCTCAGGAATATTCTTCAGACTCTCGTTCATATCCTCGCACGACGACTTTCCGACTCAGCATGTCGATCCACCGCAGGCCCATTTTGGGTCCTTTATCTGGTTTTGGACACTATTCGACCAATTCTTTCCCGGGTCTTTTTGATCCTCGTGCGGCATAAGAGTTATTCTTTTCAGTCTCACAAATCCTTCAAAGTTGCACCTGAGGAGGTCTTTGACGCCGAAGAGGAAGAGGTGGTCAAGTTTCTGGCAGTGCTTGATGAGATTTGCGATGCAGGGACCTTTTTTCCAGCCAAAGTCGAGGTGCTCGTAGTGCACGGCGAGGAAACGCAGGTTAGGAAATTGGGTGATTGGGAGAAGCGGCGGTGACGGGACAAAGTCGGTGATGTCGTCGGTGTCGTCAGAGTCGTCTTTGATTCTTGCTCGGATGGCTAGGGTTGTGATTTTTGACGAGCAAGGGTGATTCTCAAAGCAGGAGAGGAGTTCGGGGGCGGTGAGCCTGAGGATTTTATTCATCGCAAAAAATAATTCTGGTCTGTCCAGGCGAACTGGAACGTTTTGAAATATTTCCAAGTGTTCGAGGTTGGGGGTGATGGTTAACAGCCGCTGAAGCCTTGGTTTGTTCAAGGGGCTGTTGTATAGCTTGAGAGTAACTAGCTGGTTGAGGGCGGGTAAAAAAATTCTTGAAAAGAGATGTGGACGGTGCATGATGAGTATTTCGAGGTTTGGCATGGTGGAGAGCATTGCCTCGTAAACCACGGGCTTTGGCGGGCCATGAAGCATCTGGCTCTCTGCAACCATGGGTTCATACAATCTTCTTTTGAGGTAGTTAAACTCTTGATATTCTCCCTCCGGAGGCCCGAATTCGACTTTCCGTGTGTGGAAATATTCCGAAGCTGTCGTTCCGGCGGAGGCTGAAAGGGCGCACTCCCAGTTCTTAGGGGTGAGTTCCATAATGTACGGAACCGTCAGTTCTTGGGACCCGACTTGAGTTGTGATTGGCTCGAGCTCTTTGCACGCCTCGCCTAGTTTCCGGAGAGTTTAATGGGCCTTGTTCCAGACTAGAAAGCGACGGGATACAAACAATATGTTTGTGAAGAACCGTAACCGTTTTTCTTCCAATTCTGTGTCGTAAAAAATGCTCTTGCAGATCATGATCTGAAGTTCAAATGGAAGCCTCAGTAACGGGAGGTTGGAGGGGGTCGCTGGTGCGGCGATGGCCATGTTCGTGATGTGGGACGTGGGACGTGGGATGTGAGATGTAGAGTGGAAGATATTCGAGTTGACAGGTTGGATTCTAAAAACGAACGCAACCTACCGTTATCAAGGTTATCAAGATGCTTATGACATGAATACCAACACACAATAAACCATGGAAGGGCTTAAAACATCAAGTGAATCATGGTGTGTGACTTGGACCAAAGTCCAGCGCAATTGGTTCTCAGCTTTGCTAAATTCGGCCGCACCTCAAGCAATCCAATCCTCTCTGGTGTGATGCAACATATCTATAAAACAAAGTCCAAATAACACATCTTATTTTCAATAAATAGCTTTAATGGTCACAGTTTTCATGTTCAATGACGGGTAACAGTACGGAACCCTCGGTACTGTACGGTCCCATTGTGCGGGCTGTCGTACATACCTCAACAGGGATCATGTGTACTGTGCAGTGTGACGGCTGGGCAAGGCAGTTCGAGTCAAGGCTGCGATTCCTCTATTCCATTGTCTAAAACATTAAGATGAGGAGGAAAGGAAGAGATCCCTGGAAGCATCCGCACCTTGAGAAGTATATATACAAACGAGTGACGAGGGTTAGGGTTGCAAATAAGGTTGTGCACAACCATGTCAGGCAGGGCCGTGACATGCAGCATCAGACAACCAACCTTCATATAACATCAATCTGCAAAAAAGAGCCAAATATTGACCATACGGCGACAGCACCTGTTATTATTTCATCTTACAATATAACCCTGAAAAATCCTTTGTTTAAAGTAAATTCTTCAAGCAGGGTTAGGGATATATGTGTATTCGTTTTTTGGTCAACTTTAATCTTTCCCGTGGTTTGTCGGCGCGGGACCATGTGGGGACGAACGACACGTCCCCGGCACGGGTCGTGTGGGGACGACTAGTCTAGCTTATAACCGGGCCCGAGGGTTGTTGGTACCGTCACCCGGAAATATTTCCCGGACCCGAGTAGTGTGGTGGATACATATAAGCCTGCCAAGGGACGATTCCATTACTTGGCATCTCACATGTAAATAAGGCTTTGATCAAATTATAAAGTTGACTATTATGATCTTGTACACTTTTTTCAGAGGTGACGGAGGAAGAAACAAGGCTGAATCCTTGCGTATAGTGAGCCAAGGTAACTTCTATGTATAGCTGTTCATGAGAATTAGCAAGAGTTGTGACGGCTACCAGTGTCTGAGAATTTTGTTGGGATCTTTTGTTTTGATTTGTACTATGATTAATTTCCCAAGGAGTCAACTTGAAGGAAAGGCTAAAGTTGGGCTCTTTTTGTAGTGTCCCAACCAAGCATACCTATGTCCGTCCGCCCACCCAAATAAATGCCTGAATAGATACAAGAAAAAAGAATTGGTATATTAAAATAACATACACGCTCCAATTAACCCGCGATGCTGATGAAAATATAATTAACTGAAATTCCCAACACGGGGCTTCATAAATGTCATTTGGAAGATTGCTTTCCGCGCCTCTTGCGGCCGCACTTGTCAATGTGGGCCTCGTGGTATGCCTTGTCGAGAGTGCGATCACCGCAGTTGCAGACGTAGACGTAATCGATGTGGAAGCTGCAGCTTTGAAGGTGACGGCGGTAGTTGTCCTTGCGGGCTTGAACGTAGCCGCAGGCGCATGTGTACTTGGGAGCGTGCTCGTTGTGTCGCTCACTCAAGAAGTGTCTGTCGAGGTTCTTTTGGTTGACAAAGGTGTCACCGCACAGGGGACATTGGAAACCGCCCGACCCGGAGCTGGTGGTGTCGGCAGGGCTTTGTGATTGAGATTGTGGGTTTGGCGTCGGCGCCTGAGACATGGAGTAATCAGAGTAGGCGTCAAAGCTTAGGCTTCTAATGTATGAAACGAGTCGGTTATGAAAGTTCTTCTGAGTGGATAAAAGCAAGTTTATATAACGTACGAGCCAAGAGAGAAGTCGTTGCTGTACAGGTCCCCAAAGTTTGAAGGTGGACTTGATACTAGGAGGGAATTGGCTAGGCCCGGGTCGAACGGGCCAGGAAGAGGGCTGTTGCATGCGGAGGATGGTATTGATGCAGGAAGGTATGTTGAAGCGGCTGGCCAGAGTGAATTGCCGGCGTCAAAGGAAGACTGCATGTCCCAGCATGAGGGCTGAGCCGTTGAGAGGGTTTGGTTTTTGTCGAACTGGCTGACCGGAAACGGCTCCGACTCAAGTTGTATGGAAGGGGCAAAGGTTGGTGCCATGGCGGCGGGCCCAATAGTGTTATTATAAGGTTGTGTGGTAGCAAACATTAAAAGGTCGTTGGGGTCCTCAGTGGGCCAAGTCTGGTCATAATTCATGAGATCCGAGACATAAGACATTGTGTCCATTGTTACCTGTGGAGTGGTAGAGATGATCTGATGAAGATATGAAACCGATCTGAAGTGATGGGTGATGAAGGAGTCGATCGAATTCGAATACTTTTATAATAATATGGAATATAGAAAGATAAGGGAGATGCAGTGATGTATTCGTGACGTTTGGCAAAGCCTTCTAGGGGCGACACCCCCCTATACCCTCCTCTACCACGGGAGTTCATTGCTGGTTTGGGTTTCTCCCCCCTTCTTGGGCCTCAGGGTGTACACGTAGCTAAGGTAGTAATGGTACAATGTATCAGCTTTGGTTTCTGCCAGTGTCATTGACACTTTTCATGTTCCTCGGCAGGACGGCAGAGAGAATAATGAATGACATTGTGGCACAGTTTGACCCAAACTTCAACGGGGGAAGAAGAAGAAGCAATTCTCCGTGCATGCAGAGCTAGTGCACAGCCCACCAAGACCCGGGGATGCAGATGCAGATGCACACGGGCCACATTTAAATGCAACCCTCCCGTACCATCTTTTTCATTCGACGAGGGATCGGTACAGTTTGCTCAACTCGGCCCAACCGTTCAAACGCCCCGGGGGCATTGCCTGTTGGCAGTCGGTGAAAAAAACGGAAGAATGTACATACCATGAACTGCCGAAGAAGTTGGATTTGGTGAGTACCGGGACAAATGGGAGCCTGGAAGGGAATGGGGGATTGGGGGATGACGGGTAAACCAAAACGTGTTGTAACTCAATAAGGTACGGACTACCGTACTTTTTCCCCCAGCCCACCATGGATGCATGCAAGCATGGCACCTGTCGTTGATTGATATTGGTTCAATCGGAGGACTGGCGGAATTTCTCCCGCAGCTGTTAGTGTCTGGCAACTCCCGTCCCATGGGTATTTCTCCCAAGTCCCGCGGGGGCTTGGATGGCTCCTGTCGTCCCGACCTCATGCAGCTCGCCCTAGACGATTCCACACCTGCAGGAAAGTTTGGTACAGGTGGAGCATTTTGGCTGGAGATGCCGGAAATGCTGTTGAAAATTCTCATCTTCAAAAGCCAATCACGGCTTTGCCGCCATATTATTCCCATCTGCAAGTCCTTCTTCCTCAATATTTACCCAATGATTGGCCTTTCATCGGCCACTTGATGCATACCATAGACACTCGTTATCATCAAAAATCTTATCATCCGCCGCTATCGCCACAATCAAAAGGATCACCGAGCACGTCGCTGCCCATTTTTCTATTGCATATCACAGCCACCCCTTTTTCAAAAAGAAATCATAATGTTGATTTTTTACGATCATCACCACATTAAGCACATCATCCAAAGTCGGCCCGCCAACGGACCGCCACGCTGAAAAAACTTCTTTTCCTCTTCCGCCGACTTTATCCGTATCAACCCCGCCCGAAAACCTTCGGCCTCTGACGCCGGAGATCTCGGTCGCCCATGTGTGCACAAGCTGAGCGGTGAGAGTCTTGATGTCACATCCCAAACTCCTAATACTATCAGCCGTTCAGGCACGTCAACACTTTTTCCGGCAAGGGGCAAATGTCTAGACCTCGGAAGACCCAATCTGCCAATTTCATCATGGGTCCTCCTCATAACCTCTCAGTTCCTCCCCGCCGACTGTCCCCGCGGACATTGCAACACCCAGAAGGCCTCATCGACGATATTGTTGCGGTGGTGATACTTTCTTGACCATCACGGCCTCAAACCTTTTCCTCCGCCCACCACCCTCTCAGGCCAAGGCCGCAACGGCCCCCACGACTTTGAACAACCGATGATAACCTCTCCACAAA
Organism: Podospora fimiseda; assembly: GCA_033297215.1. Taxonomy (NCBI): domain Eukaryota; kingdom Fungi; phylum Ascomycota; class Sordariomycetes; order Sordariales; family Podosporaceae; genus Podospora; species Podospora fimiseda. Next base: position 123,007 of record MU865362.1, read on the forward strand.
GTTTATTCGTCCAAAATACGCATTCGACACGGCCCTAAATGGCCAAAGTGAGGATGAAGACAATATTTTGCATCTCCTCTCTCCGCTTGTTTATTCTCACCGTAACTTTGGAAAGTATTTGCTCCTCATCCAAGGTCGAAATGAAATCACCATATTCCATTAGACTAAATTCGCAGCGTGGGATGAAGTCATTTAAACTGGGAACTTTTGTATACTTCCTTGTCAGCTTGACAGGGCACTGCAGGGACAGAAATGCACGAAATGGCTTCCAGGTAAGACAAGCGCAATTTATCACAACTGACCAATGATTGAACCTGGGCCTACTCACTGCCCAACAAGCCGCTTCGATTTGATTTGGCGCCCAAAGCCAAATGAATGGCGGCATACATACGGGACATTAGCTGCCCAGAAGGCTTATTCTGAGGCCAAGGAAGAGTTGGAAGCGAAATCAGGGAATTTTTTCTAATGTGGTTCTTGAGCTTGTTTTTCTGTGTTGAGCGGCGTCTGGGCGTTTTCTTAACCCTGTTGATTTAATTCACCCGATAGCCTTGGAAATTTCAGCAAAAGAGAGCCTCTAATTGGTCTTTTCTTTGAAATATCAAGACTTAATTTCGCAAAACGATGGGCCTTTATTTTGTCCTCTTTCGGTTTATTGTAGGCGCCAGATCAGGCGCAACACCACGGCATCTTATCTACCAGCTGAACACCCCCTGTTTTAGTTTCCGCCTGACTGACTGCTGAGCGCAACCAGGTTGTAAGCCATATTCCGCATAACCTCGTATCCAGTGTCATTCAAGTTGTTGTAGAGAATACAAGCCGATCCGCAAGGCGTCGGCACAGGTCCGTTATCGTCAACGCCGTTGATAACGCCGGCTAGGACCATGCAAGTCGGAGGCAGCCCATCGATCTGAACCCCGTTGTTTTGGACAGGGCCGGTGAAGTTGACTTTGGCCCCGGAAGTGCCGAGGTCCTTGTAGCAGAGGTCAAAGTTTTGTTGAGGGATAGCGGGGGGAGCGGTGAAGTTGTTTGGGATCTGGGAGGAAACTGATTTCATGTTGTGGGTAGTGAACTTTTGAGAGGTGCTTTCTTTTCTGCAGTCTGCGTTTGTGTTGCAGACTATGGCGGTTATGATGAGTCCTCCCTCGATGATTATGGATGATGCTATGGCTGCGTCTGCGACGGCTGGGATTGCGAGCATGGGACACTGGACTTGTTGTCCGATTAGGTAGATCGCTGCCGTGGCGGAAAGGAGTTTGGTCAAGTATGAAGGCATGATGATGGTGAGGCTGCTTGGAAATTACTGACAAGATTGATAGGCGGGAGAAAATTTAAACTGGTATATCTCTGGAATGTGGTGGGTGTGGGCTGACCATTTAGACCAGACGGGAGCAACCTGGACAACTCGATGTTTGTCTTTTCTCTTTCGATGTGTTTGCTGGCTTGTCCTGGCCGAAAGTCCTGTGTTACGAGTTTATTGCTAGGTACGCATGGACATTCGGATAACAGTGGCTGATAATATGATTCATTCCTCAGCAAGAAGATAACAAACAGTCTGTTGTGTTGCAAAAGCAGCCGTTTCTGTGGTTGTAGGTGGCGATCGTGGACGTAATCAAGGATGACTGACTGGACCTTTCCTTCCAAAGTACAGGAACATTCCCACACAGACAATCCTGACGACTGGTTTTAGGTTGTCAAGCAACAGATTGTTTCAGGAAGTCCCCTAAGATATCCTGGTTATCGCGATCATCAACCATTCAACTTCATCAAGAACATCAATCCAATTATTTCATACCATAAACTATCTCACCAACAACCATGTCCGCCCAACTCCTCCTCCCTCTCACTCCTCTCCTCCTCTGGACTTCATCATCCCTCCTAACAATGCCCACTCTCCCGCCTTCTCCCTTGACCCATCGTCTCTGTTCCCTCCCCATAATCTGGTTTCTCACCCTTCTTTCCCTCTTGACAACTAAATACCTTTCCGTCATAAACCCAAGCGCCGGTAGTACACTTTCTAGTGTTTTGGTATTTTATTTTCATCTTTAATTTCTTGAGACTAAACACTTACAACCTTCTTCCTTTTCGAACTGGAAACTACGATACAAAAAATGGAATAACCCGCGAGGTTTACCATTACATCTTGACATTGTTCCTGTTTTCTTGTCTGAACGGGTCAAATTTCTCATTCAACACCTGATAAAGTTGTTGTTACTTTGGTGTATTGACAGTCATCTCGTTAATCGTATCATCCTGCGCCATGTGATGCGCGGTGTTTCTTCAGCAGCTTTTTACCCAGGAAAAGAATTTGAACTCTACCGATTTTCTCTACTGAGATTCATCTTGTCAATGCATTGGATATGGTAGGCATACTGTTATTTAAACATCCATAATTCCCTCGTTTCTATATTATTCGTTTGCAACCTTGTGAGAGCAGGCAGGGTTAACGGTAGGACATTTTCAGAGTTTGTCAATCAGGTGGAACTCCCAGGTCGAATGGAATCCAACAACTCCTCCGCCGAAACACTCAACACCATTCATGTAGGCAGTCCCCAGCTGAGGTCAACACAATAAACCTGAAGATTCTGTACTGGAACGTAGACAACAACACAACAAGGCTAGGAATGGTACTGGAACAGAAAAGCGATTATGATATAATTGCAATACAGGAGCCCCCAAGAAACAGAACAACAGGGGCACCAAGATGCAGACGAGGGGAAGATATGAAATGGTATATCACAGCGGGCGTGCAGTTTTATTTGTGAACAAGCAACTTGGAAAAACCAACTGGACGATGGACTCCGGGCCAGACTGGGCATCGGTCACATTCGGAGCTGGTGATGACTCCTTGACTGTATATTCAGTGTATTCAGAGGCCTTTCGGAGAACGGGTTGGCAAAGCCCCCTCGTATCGCTCGCAACAAGAGAAAGGCAAGGAAAGGTGGTTATGGTGGGCGACTTCAATGCCCACCACCCGCGACGGGACAGAGAGGGAAGAATATCCCCAGGAGCAGAATATCTACTCAGGCTCGCAGTTGCGTGGGATATGGAGCTCTATACCCCTTGGGGAGAACCGACAAGACGAAGCAAGAGAAATGGCGGCAGGGACAGCACAATTGACCACGCACGGGCAACCCGTAATGCCAATGTCCAATACAATGGTCCAGAAGATTACGCCGGATCAGACCATGCGCCACAATCGATAACAGTAAAAGGGAACACATCGAGGGAAACCAGAGCCACCGAAGACCTAGGATACAGCTGGGCATTGATGGACGAGATAAAGGTTGAGAACATGGCAGCATTGATCACGATCCCAGGAGAGATAGGGTCCATCAATAGTCAAGAGGAGGCTTCATCTACCCTGATCAGCGAGCTTAAACATATTGCAAGAATGGCAGTTCCAAAGAGAAAACATAATGTGGGGAGCCAAGCAGTATGGTGGAATTACGAAGTTTCCGAGGTAACAAGAACAACAAGGCGAGCGGAACGGACATGGCGAGCACAACGTAGCGCTTCAACACTTGCCCATCTACAAGAGGCCTTGGGAGAACAAGACAGGGTTATCCGGAAAGCGTAAACACGCTGTTGGAGGAACACACTACACCAAGCGTCAAAGAGCCAGAAATTAATATGGGACATTGAAAGATGGGCACGACTTCGAAGTCATCGCAATCCAGACCCGCAAGCGCTTCCAAGCCTAAGGGAATTTCCTGGAGGACCGCAAACTGCAGCAGCACATGAGGAAAAGGAAAGAGTGCTTAGTGCCCGTTTCTTTCCAAACCCAGCTGCAGACACCAGCAATATCAGGGACCAGAATTGGAGAGAAGGATCCTTCCTGGAGACTACCATGCTCGACTGGAAGGTCACGGCTGAAGAGGTGAACGAAGTTATCTCGAGCGCGGGTCAATCAAAGGCGCCCGGTGAAGACCAATTATCGAACCGCTTTCTCAAGGTATGCAACCGCCAGGACCGACTAGGGAGTGCTCTGGCCAAGATCGCACAAGCTAGCTTTACGCTCTCTCACTACCCTCGCTGCTTCCGGCATGCAGTAGTAGTGGTTCTCCGCAAACCAGGAAAAACAATCGAGGAACAAAAGGAAGCTGGAGCATACAGACCGGTAGCGCTACTAAGTGCAGTAGGCAAAATCATTGAAACAATTCTGGCAAGGCGAATGACACAAGCGGCTGAAGAGAGCAACATACTGCCACCGATGCAAATGGGATTCAGGAAGGACAGATCAACTGAACTAGCAATGAGGCTGGTAACGGACTGCGTACACACGGCATGGGCAAGCAAAGCATGTGCGTCACTTCTCCAGCTAGATTTGGCGGGAGCCTTCGACACCGTTGACTGGACATGGCTTCTGGCCACACTGCGGGAGCTGGGATTCGAGAGAAGACTTATCCTCTGGCTAAAGAGCTACTTTGAAGATCGGACAGTCAAATTGCGGTTTGACGGAGAAACGTCCCTGCCACGCACCTTGAAGCAAGGGACCCCGCAGGGCTCTCCCCTATCCCCAGTGTTGTTCATCCTCTACATCACCACACTCTACAGAAAACTGGAACCAATCCGTGGCCTGGTTACCATTGGATTTGCAGACGACACAAATTTACTGGCAGTAGCACGAGACACAGCAACGGCATGTCGAACCCTCGAACACGCATACAAAGTCTGCGAGGAATGGGCCTCGGAGAGAGGGATGAAGTTTGGGGTAGCAAAGAGCGAGCTTATGCATTTCAGCTGTACAAGACAACCTCGAACGGAGAAGGTACAGATCCTGGGAGAAGGGAACTCAGGGTTAGCTCCCGTTGAGTCGGCCAGCTTTCTGGGAGTATGTCTAGATAGGAAGCCTTCCTTTAAGGCCCACAGGAAAAGGCTGAAAGAGAAGATGGCAACTCAAATTCTAGCTCTGACCAGGATGGCAGAAGAGACTTGAGGAGTTAAGCTTTCCCGAGCAAGAGATATCTACACCAAAGTCATCAGGAGCGTAATGGCCTATGGTGCAAATGTCTGGCACACACCAACCGAACCTGGAGGAAACCCGAGGGGCATTGCAAGGACAATGGCAGCAGAACAGTCAAAGAATCTCCGATGCGTAATAGGGGCATACAAAGCGACGCCAGTACGCAATGTTGAATCCGAAGCCTGGTGCCCACCGATAGATATCTATCTATCCAGATGGGTAGCAAAGGCAGAGCAAAGGCTGAAAAGAACAGGTATGGCAAAGCTGCTAGACGACGCATGCACAAAGGTAGCCTCACAGCTACGGCGGCGACGTAGACAAACACAACAACAAGGCACTCAACGGACGTTTCCCAAGAATAGTGGCCTCCGCAAGGCTCAGTGGGCAGAGAGATGGTTGAAGGCGGGAGCAGAGGGGACACCTAACTCGGCCTGGGAAAAAATGGACGCAGATGATTCTACGCTAAGCGAATGGAAAAGGAGGAGACGCCGCCTACGCCATCAAGCGCTGTTGATGAGGCCACACAACGTAGAGCCAGTGGCTTTAGGCCAAAAGAAGGAGGCAACAATAATCATCAACTGGCTTTTTGCAACGGGAAGACTGGAAGAATATAGGCTTGCAAAAGAATTAGAGGAAGAAAACTGGAATCTTTTATCAGAGCAGGGACAGGGACAAACTGCGCCGGAAGTGGAGGCTCAACGCATGCAGCGCCGTGGAATGAGGATACCAGGGTTCTAAGATCGGGGAGGTGGACACACCTTGGGAGGAAAGGGGGTGGGTTCAGTGATCATTGATACAAACTTTCTAAAGTGGCATCGCTCTGGGAAGAGCACAAGCTCCTATTATGTCACCAAGCCGGGTAGCAGAGACTCGGACAAGTGGATTGTTGGAGAAAGGCAGAGTTGGCTGCTGGACCAATTTTGTACACAGTCTGCACTTGAGTTCGCTCACGCGTGTAAATAATTGTAGATGGACCGCCTCCAGCGGCGTAAGATGAATAATAATAATAATTCCCGGAAAGAGAAGTTCTGTAACAATCCAATGCCCAAAATCAAAGTTCCGATCATGTCCTCCGTTTCAAGCATGAGTCACGATGATTCGACGTGGTATTACCTTTGTTATCCTCCTGCGTGAGAATTGTTTGCCTCGTGATGCAAAGAGTCGACACTGGCCACAGCTTCGGGCCCTGAGCAGTGTAACAAGGTTGACAGTCTCGTGCAAGTACTTTCGATGCTCTTGTACCTCCCAATCTCAGTCTTCAAATCCAAAGACGGAGCATCTTGACCTCGCCAGCCAATCTACCACCATTTTCTTCACAATAAAAAAGTAAATTATTCCTTCAAATCATCTATCCAGTACAAAAATTCCCGGGTATCTACACACACATTTCTCCCCCTTAAAACTCCTTTGCAAGAAACACCTCCACCTCCCTCCCCCCCATCTGATCCTGCCTATGCTTATCCGCCTTCCTTAACAACCTATAAAACCCCAAAATCCCCTCCCCCAAAACCTTATCCAACCCCATAAACCCCGAATTCAAAATCTTTAGCGAAACCCCCAACCCATCCGGCAACAAAGTATTTATCCCGGACTCAATCCTCTGAAACGCATCCATCGTGCTCGGATTCCCTTTACAATCTTCCCAAAGCAACGGAGTCTTATCCTTTATCCCCAACAACCCCGCTCCAATACACGTCGCCAAAACCAAATAAATATTTGCAGTCGCATCAACTATCCTCAACTCCCAGTGATTCGGTCTAATCTGTCTTATTGCCGCGTTTCGATTTTCCGTTCCCCATGATACCCACTCCGAAACATCTGGTGCACCACCCAACCTCGTAAAACTGACCTCGTTCGGCATTCCAAAAACCGCTAGCAAAGGTAAACGAAAAAGCGTACCGGCTAGATAGGCTGAACACGCAGAGGAAGAAACCCCATGAATGGAAATATGAGTGTGTAACCCACTCGAAGGTTTATTTGAAAACGGTGTAGGGAAGAAAGTAGCGTAAAGGCCGTGTTTCAACGCAACTCGTTTAATGATTTCCGTTGCGAGAATAACTGAATCCGCTGCGCGCATGGCTTCTTGTGGCCCTAAACTGATTTTGAACTGTTGAGTGCATTTTTGAGCTTGGAAGTGGTCGACGGGGATGCCGCATTCTTCTAGGGCGTCGACGCAAGCTTCGACGACGTCTCCGTGTTTTCCTCTTAGGGAAGAGGCCGTGGCCCAGTATGTTTTTCTGTCTCTTTGTGGTTGTGTCGACGGTGGTGGTGGTGGTGGTGGGAGCGGTTTGTTGTCGTTATTCGTAGTAGGTACCACTGCATCAGAGGCCGCCGCGGCGGCCGGAGGTTCGATATCGTCCGGGTCAGGGTTGTGTTTAACAGGATCGTATGGCTCGTCGAGGAGGTAGAATTCCAACTCGAAGCCTACTTGGAAGTGAGCTCCATGTGCTTGATGGCTGAGCCGAAGTATCCTCCTCAACGCAGTTCGAGGACATCGGGCGGGAGCTCCTTCATCTTCGTATGGAGCCTGAGGTTGAAGTAATCCGGCGGGTAGGGCGTTTCTCGAAACTATTTCTTTGCCAATGTACCAGCACATGACTGCTGCGCGGGTTGGGTCATTCCCAATCACTCGTAAGGAAGTCCAATCTGGGCGCATGCGATCGGCGCCGGGACTTGAAATCTCTTGAATGGGCGCGCCGTCGAGATGACATGCCATTGAGGAGGGGTTGAGCGTTATGTAGCCTCGAGTGTTGGATAGCTCCGCGGCGCGGGCGAGGGTGAATTTTCGAACGCGGGTGATCCCAAAGTAGTCGACCCAGATGCACTCGATAAACTTGACATTCTGGTTGTAGAGCAGAAACTCTTGCAGGGGGTTTTGGACATTGTCGTCTTGGCTGGCGACGTCAGATTCCATGATTGTATTTGTCGGGATATTCTGTCGGTAGACCCTTGTTCGATGTTCGCGGGCATGTGGTTGGGGTTCTTGAGATTTAATCTGCTGTCTTCTTTTTCGTCAATACTTGACCTGGAGAAGAGAGGCAAGTCTACGCGGAAACGTACAAGCCACCATGAGCGACGGTCCGAAACAATTGGCGCGGTTTCCATTTCTTCTCTCAAAACCCCTTTCTCCACCATTGACCCGCTCGCCAATACCCTTGCAAGCTCCCCTTATCTATTGTTTTAACCGTTTCTAGCATAGCACAAGGTATGATCCACGATTGGATCACGTCAACAAATCGGCGCTTTCTTATCTGCCCTCGGTTCTCCGGCATCGAGTTACATTGGGAATGCTGGGAATTGTAACAAGCTTTCCGTGGGTTCTGTAACTTGAAGCTGGCCATGTTGCAGGGAAAGAATAAATTGTTCAAGAGGAACATTGTCCCATGCGGGTAAGAAGACCCATCCAAACTCATCCCAGACTGTGCTAAGTCTGGGGGAAAACCAGTGACGATCCTGGAGAGCAATTAAGGCCAAAAAGTATTAGTACAAAAAGCGCACAGATGGCCGCTTCTGATTTCATAAATTACATACGCGCTCCAAAGCTGAACCGAACCTCCTCCAAATGAAGCCATGACTGTCAAGGTTGAAACTTGAACTTGAAAATATGCCAAAACAAGAAAACATAAATATTCACTACCCGTAAATCCTCTCAAGAAAAGAGTCTAAAACGTATAAGACAAACAAAGAAAAGGAAATTGCGAAGAGTGTGTGAAAGGTATCCAAAGAAATTTGCAGTAAAAAGTAATTGAAATATGCCCCTGAAAAGCAATGACCGCTGACAGATGACAGTGTAAGAATATGCCAAACTTGTTGAAATAGAGAACGAGGGAGAGGGCGAGGCCTTACCGAAGAAATGCGTGGTTCTCCCTAAAGCTGCAACATCCAATCTCCCTCTCCGTAGTCTTGCATTCCAAGCCATGCCTCGTCCAGTGATTCGGAACCCAACAACTCATCAAGCCCCTGCATCATCGTGCCAGAAGTCCCTGGCACACCTGGGGAAGCATCCCAATGCTGGCCCTGCCCTTGTTGGTTTGGATACCGAGATATATTCGCATGTGGAGGACCGCCGGTGGAAGAGGTTGCTGATTGCGGGGAACCTGGAATCAAATTAGCATGATGACCGCAGGAAGGAGGAACAGATCCAATAAACTTACCCATTCGTGCATTTAAACGCAGAGTAATCATGTGCCGATATCGATTAAGGACTTCTATCACCTTTGCAGCGGACGGTAAGTGCGTTTTGTGAAACTCGAGAATGCTCATCGCCCTCTCCCAGGACGACTTTGTCGGGTCTAAATCCATATTGACTCCCAAATTTGGAGAGAGCGATGCTACTAGCAATATTGTGGCTGAAGCAAAGCTGACTGGAACTGCTGTCAACGCTGATTCTGGTAGTGGAGAGATCTAGAGGGAAACTCACAATGCAGACCATACCACGCTGGTAGCTGAAACTGGGTGCCCAGGGCGCCATGCGTCTTCTCCAAAACCTCGTGCACGGTATCCAAGCAGAGACGGCATATTTCCAAATGCAGCCGTTCCTGGAGCATGGATGATGCTGTATGAGAAGTTCCAGGTTCGAGGCTGGCCCATCTCCTGGCCTCGGCGAGGAGTGATGGTCGCAGAAGCAGAAGCCTTATAAATAGAAGCCTCGACTTTAAGACCTGGCTTTGTGTCATGAAGTAAGAGATATCCTCCTGGCAAACCATCATCCGAGAGTAATCCGCGTTGGGACGAAGATGCTCCGGAAGAGTGTCGAGAAAATCGTCGATCATGGAGTTGAGGCGTAAGATGGCGCTTGGGTCGGGTACAGAATGCTCAACAGCACCGTGGCTAAATTTAAGCCGATGTGTTCGATCTTGGGAATGCATAGCGTCCATAATAGACACCATTTTCTGGGAATAGATTGCAAGGTCTAATCGGGAGGGTAATCCCTCTGGCTGTGACCCTTCCTCGGTGGTTGACAAGTATTCATCGTCGATGGGGAGCGGAAGGGGCAATTGGCTTGTTGAACGTGAAGTCATTGGAGCTCGGCCAAAAGTACTCGACAGGATTCTGTGCTCGTTGTTAGTGAAAAATACGACTGAAAAATAGGGATGTGACAGTGTGTACGTACCTATCCAAAGCGACGCAGCCACAGTACCAAACACGGCGCCGCATCTCGCGCTCCAGTTGATTCATTGGCCTCCTCGGGACAAGTTGCAGTCCCATGCCTGTAGCAACACGAATAGCGACACCTGCCATTATCCAACAGCGGTCGGCGCGACCAGAATAGTACAGGTACCATGCTCGAAGACAAAGCAGTTGTACGATGGGGACTGAAGACGAGTCCAGTGTTTCCACCGAGATGAGTCGTTGTGAGCGCTTGTAAAATTCTTCGGCTTGATAATGTCTTTCTTCCGGGGGGGAAATCGCTTCGTTTCTCTGACAGGCCAAGGCGAGGATCATGTTGAGAGTTGCATGGAAGACGACCTCATCGAATGGAAGCTGGCCGTCACATGGTGAGGATAGTCGCGTCTGAGAGAAAGTATGATAGTGGGTTTCGAATGTCGGCCTGTGAAGAAAGGGGAAAATGGAGTGAACATTCCGCCAATACCACCCAAGAAGATCGTGTGCTATCTGATCCTGCGGAAACGATATGTCTCCCAAACCCAAATTTCCGATGGACTCGTCGAGAGAGTGGGATGAACCGCCAATCATGACTGGGTACGTATTTGGCGCAAGCGTTTCCTCGGCAAACATTGAACTGGCCCCGGGATCATATTGTTGCCCGGGACCTGCTGCCTCGAGGCCTCGGCGCATGAACATTGTGCTGGATGTGACCAGAGAAGTGACATCTTCATTTGCTTCGACCAAACCATCCGAAACTGGGCTCCGGCTTGAGCTTGGAATTTCGTCCCCTTGTGCGACTTGGAAGCCGGTTTGGTCAGAGTAGCCCACTGAAAAATCAAAGTTAGACATATGCACGTAAGACAATAAAATGGGGGGTTACTAACAAGCTGCACGACTTGAGGTCGCTTTTCGGGGAGTTTCGGAATCACCAAAAGATTCATTCTCCAATCGTTGGAGTCGTCGGTCGAGATCCACTAAAGTTCTGTGTAACTGGTTGGTTTGGAGTTCTGTACGGATAGAAAGGAGTTGTATACTTACAGTGCAGCTGAAGATTGTATGACACTGTCCTGATAGCCGCATTTATTATCCCAGCCCCTGAGCGAACATGCTGTACAGACTGGCTTGCGGCCGTCACACCCAGTCTTGCGTGCGCGACACAAGGTGCATGCCAAACGGACTTTGCGGCGACGCTGGGCCGGCTGGCCTGTTTCGGCAACAAAAACATGAGAAGGAGAATCCATTGGTAGTAGCCATTGAACAACAGCGAGCTGTATTGGTGGCACATCCAACTGGTCCGATAGCGCAAGGAGTCTCTGGATAATAAAGCTTCAGAGCAAAGCCAAGACTGCGCCAGGCAGAAATGCCCTATGGTAAGTTCCAACATGGCGGATTGCCCACTTCCCTAATCGGTGACTCAGGCAGGCAGCTGCGCCTCGTTAGGTAATAAGGGTTAGCCCCAAAACCCGGATTCCGGGAGGCAGATTCTCGGCGCGGCATGGTATGATTGGGCGGCTTGTGACAGGAAATGCTGACCATTGAAAAGTTGACACGGAAACACGAACTTGGGCTGTTTTGGAGAATTATTGCATGAATCCGTCATTATTCTCATTTTTTCCCGTATTTTTGTTGTTAGATATCCCCTTTTTTGGTCCGTTGACCCGGTGATGCCTACAGAACGACCATATTTCCACGGCGTCGAACAGGCAGGACAAGCTTTGTGTAACGTTGGACTCGGCATGGCGTCCCACCCAAAGTTGGGTTGTGTCACATTGTTAGTTATGGCTTATCAGAATGCCATATATTTTCGTCTTGTATGAGTACCATAAGATTGAAGCCTATGCTGCCGTCCTCGTGATCATCAATAAGCGCTCTGATGGAAGCGAGTCCGTTGGGACGAAGAACGTCACCGGCGGGATTCAGCTCGACGTCTTGTGAAACCGGCCCTTTGCTGTCACCGGATGACGTCAGACAAATGTAGTGAAAGTCGACTTCGTTCTGAGCATTTTCCGGTACGGCGGAGTTACCCTTGCTTGCAACTGCGGCGTACGCTTCCTCGAGCTCGGTTGGGTCCTCGAGTACGCGACTCCGTTCATCGGGAGAGAGTGGTATGCATTCCCGCAAAAGTCTATCGAGGAGGGAGCCTGGATCTATTGTTGCATCGTCGTGTTGACATGTCCTGTCAGCCCAAGACCCTGGATTCTGGAACCAGCCATTCTCTCAACAAACGGACTTAACAATTGGCGTGCCCTGCCATTGCTGAGAGCATGAAGAAGGGAGTACAGCCCACACGCGTTATTGATAGTTTGTTTGAACCACACCACAGGTTCATTATCTCCTTTTCCGGTGTAGTCGACCTTGGTAGACTCGAGCACTGCCTTCTTGGCTTCAAATCTTGGAGTTGTGGGGATGACAAGGATTGCGGCAAGCGCAGGTCGTGGAAGAGCTTGGGGGTCATCGAGAGTGTAGACTTCCTCAAATCGAAGATGATTTGACGCGACCAGACGTTGCATCAATTCGTTAAAAATATCAGGGTTGGATTCAAGTGGAATAAAGTGTTTTCTATACAGCATGATGAAGGATGAGGACTCGTAAAGTGCCGAATGACAGATGTCCTCATGATGATGATGCTTGATTGATTGTTGGAGATGGGAAAAATGTGGAAAATGGACAAGTAAAATGGAACATTTGCGGGGTTCCATGGTTAGCTACCCCACCCTGCCCCTCCGTCAAAAAATGGTTCCACATTCGAAATAGGCTTCCACGCTACCTACAGAGTCTTTCCCTCGGCCAGCAGCTTTACAAACTGGACAATCTTTTCGCTTCGTGTTTCTGCCCGTTTCGCCGTTTCAATTTTCCACAGAAAGGGGTATCGCTTAGTTCGGTTTAGCGATTCGAAGAAGGTCTTGGCTTTTTTGTTTTGATCCAAGGCCGCCTCGAAGTCTGCCGGTACCTTCATCGTCGATGAGGATGAATATGCCTTCTCCCATCGCCCATCACCCTTGGCCATATCTACTTCAATCTGACCCGGTTCCCTCATTCGACCAGAGGCAACCAACACTCCAACTTTGTCGACATTGCGCTTCGACCAGATGCTGTTTTTGCGACGCGGTGTGAACCTCTGGAGGAAATGTTGCGCGTCGAGTCCCTTTCTCTGTCCATCAATCCACCCAAAACATAGCGCCGTGTCGATTGCTTCGTCGTAAGAAACAGATGCGATACCCGACCCTTTCTTGCCGATCTTCAACCAAATCCCGCTTCTATCGCCATGGTTGGTTTCCAGCCAAGATTCAAATGCATTTGCATCAGGAAATAGATGAATCGGCAGCGTTGAAGATGCCGCTTTCGATTTGGAAATTGCCGAGGGCTTGTCTGCAATTGCTGCCGTCTTTGCAGCCTGTACGGCCTTTGCCGCCGCTCGACTCCGTGTGGACATGGTCATTTCCGATTGCTGGTTGTGCATGGAAAAAGGAATGTCAGATTCTGGTCAACCACGTCGCCAACACCGCCTAGAATACTCCGGGCCGGCTTTCGGGTTAGGGTTGCGAATATTGCCCATTTCACCTCCAATATCCGACTCCTTCAACCTCCACTTGAGTATCTCGAGCTATCAATACGACAAATTTCCTGCTGGGAGACTGCAGTGCAGCTCTTGATCTCAACAACAGCCGAGGTCGAGATTTTGAAACGAAGAAAAGCAATATGATGGGCACCTCTCAGCAAGGTCCACGGAGCAGTGCTGCCATGATTCCCGAGTCCCAAAGCTCTTTGGCAAAATTGGCAGCAATGGTACAATATTATCCCCGTGGAGCAAAAACCTCAAAAGGTCATATACCTAAGGATCGGGGCGCCAAGTATATTGGAGTGAACGGATTGCATCGCCCATTCAATCCGCCCCACTTCATGCCATGTCGTGATTCTACGCCATCGCCATTTGTAATCAACCCCCGAGTTGTCACTAATCAAAGAGTTAGACATTCTACAATAAGTACGAGGGAAGTGCTCTATCCGAGCCCGACGTCCCAGATCGTGGATTCCGCAATTAGATCAACAGAGCTGCAACAATGTCTCAACCAAAAAAGCTACACCTCACGGCCTTTATGCGCCCCGTGAGCTTGCACACCGGCGCATGGCGATATCCTGGCTCCTACCCAGATGCCAACTTCAATCTTGCCCATCTCAAGTCCTTCATCCAAAAGCTGGAGGCAGCCAAATTTGACGCCTTCTTCATGGCTGACCACCTCGCTGTCCTTAACATGCCAGTTGAGGCGCTTAAGCGAAGTCATACCGTCACCTCTTTCGAGCCCTTCACTCTCTTGTCAGCGCTCTCAGTTGTCACGGAAAAAATCGGCCTCGCTGCCACGGCATCCACAACCTTCGACGAGCCTTACCACGTAGCCCGTCGCTTTGCCTCACTCGATCATCTCAGTGGCGGTCGTGCAGCCTGGAACATTGTCACTACCGCCAATCCGGAATCAGCCAAGAACTTCGGCCTCGACGATCATGTTGAGCACTCGGAGCGATACAAGCGAGCCCGTGAGTTTTACGACGTTGTCACTGGACTTTGGGACAGCTTTGCGGATGACGCCTTCATCCGTGATCCCGAGAGCGGCGTTTACTTTGACCCCGAAAAGCTCCACGTTCTGGACCACAAGGGAGAAAACTTGAAAGTGCGCGGCCCGCTGAATATTGCTCGCCCCGTTCAGGGATGGCCAGTCATTATCCAAGCTGGGCAATCGGAACCAGGAAAGCAGTTGGCTGCTGAGACCGCAGAGGCCGTCTTTTGCTCACCAAGAGACTTGGAAAGTGCGAAAGCGCTCTACAAGGACATCAAGGACCGCGCGGTTGCCGTCGGCCGTCAGCGGGATCATCTCAAGATTCTCCCCGCCGCACTAATCATCGTTGGGGACACTGTCGAGGATGCGCAGCAAAAACGCTTGAAGTTGGATAGCTTGGTGCATTATGACAGCGCCATTGCTTCCCTTTCCGTTGCGCTGGGCAGTGATGCTAGCAAGTTTGATCCGGATGCTCCATTGCCGGACGATATCCCGGACACAAATGCCAGCAAGACAGGACGCGCCGGAGTGCTCAAGCTAGCCCAGGATGAGGGTCTTAATGTGAGACAGCTCGCGGGAAGATATGGAGGGTATGCCGGGCTGGCCTTTTTGGGCACGCCGGAGACCATTGCGGACTCGATGGCAGTGTGGTTGGCTGAGGAGGGAGCAGATGGCTTCACAGTTGTTTCTCCCTTCCTGCCTCAGGGTTTGGATGATATTACGCAGAAGCTGGTGCCCGAGTTGCAAAGAAGGGGTCTTTTCCGTACCGAATATGAAGGGTCTACATTGAGGGAGCATCTCGGTTTGCCCAGACCAAAGAATCGCTTCTTTGCTTGATTCGGCGTGGAGGGATCAGCTTCCAGGATTCAGGGGTGGCTGTACCTAGCTGTAACCTGCAATATATGGTTATTATCGACAATGCCATATTATTCCCCTCAACCCTATTGGGCACAATTTAGCGGGCGGTACCCCAGTGGCATGAGGACCTGTATGTTACGCCCCAAGCGTAATATCCCCACGTAGGATCGCTGGGCGATTCCCGAGGTGCCGGACACCTCATGCAACCATTGGGCGAGGAATGGGAAGACCCGCAAGTCCCTGTGCAACCAATCAGGAAGTGCTCAGTGTGCTCAGTCGCCAAGACCACTGAGCACACTGAG